>KK499886.1:484979-559530 GCA_000688715.1 Glossina pallidipes
GGGGGTGGTTAAGAAAGCACAAAATTGCTTTTTTTAAACTTTTTTTTTATTTTTCATTATTCATTTCATGCTTATATGCAAACGAAGACCATATATTCATTGCACGCCCCAAAAATTAACCACTCAATGATTCGAAGCCATTGTAAATATCCATCAATAAAATATTATGTACATCCATTATTCACGAGAATACCAGTTTTCTCTTTATAAAAATCAGAGACCTTCCCCAGGAGCACCACAACACATTTTGATTAATCTAAGATCCTAAACCAATTTAGTCATAACTATTCGTCTATCTAAGCATCTACAGATTGAAAGGTGGATTTTTTTTTCTTAGGATCACAACAACTGTAACTGTTATTAGTACCAAATTTCGTGTCGACGTGGTCAGATACGTAGGTTTACTTTAATGTTAGAGGAAGAATTTTGGGTTTTTAGAATTTTTCATAAAGTTCAGCAAGAATGTTGCAAGACATTTTGATTCAAAATTGGACTTTGAGCTACCAAAATATGAGAAAAGTATTTAGCGAGAGTTTTTGCCTAAAATAAGTTGCTCGAAAAAATTAGAGAACGCGTTAGAAAGTGTTGTTGATGACAAAGGAAAATATTGTTAAAATCTAATTCATTTCGCAAATTTCGTGATATAAGTTCGATATAATATATTGGGAAATGCTTCGATTCATCAAAACCATTGTGAGTGAAAGTTATCAACAACAATCAATTCTAGTGGGGTGATCAAATAAAAAGAGAATACTTATAGTATACCAAAAGACATGATAAAGTAGCGTTTGGAAAATCCATTCAGGAAACAATAGCTTCAGCACGATTACCTTGTTGATCAGAGAATTCAGCTCTCATAATTACTTCTTTTCTAACCGGTGATTAATGGCTTGCTCTAAAAGTGCTTTCATTCGTATGATGATACCCGAAAGTCTCATTTCGCAATTAGTCTCAAATAACAAATTTTTTCGCCGAAAAGGATATCGTATGCGCCTAGTTGGAAAAGAAGTGTGCTAGTGGATAACTTTTTATACAAGTTTTTTCAATAAATGGTTAACTTTATAAAGAAGACTCGAAAAATGATGGAATCCCCCAATGCATTCCGTGCACTGGCTTGAGATCCTGTTAGCATTAAAATCACACATTTGACAACGAGATCTTCGACTTAAACAAAGTTAAGGGCTAATAGCCTGGAAGGATCTGTTTTTAAATATGATGCACCATTTTCACTACAATTACACAAACTTGCAATTTATTAAAAACGACAAATTAAGGCAAAACTCCAAAACATTACCTGACGTGGATCAATCGGTTTTTTTCAAACATCTTCTTCATTTATTTTCGTGGTTGATCGTCAAAAATTATAATTTCCCTCGCTATAAAGACCAGTATCCTATGTGAATATTTCGCATTTAATATACCAAAATTTTACTTTCCATTAATGCCAAACAGACAGACAAGATAGGATGATTCTGAATCGATCGAGAAAATGGTCCTGAATCGATTCATAAAATAAAACCTGGTTTATCTTCTCGATATGTTCCGCACAACAAATGATTTGGTGGGGTATAAATAGCCAAGGAAAGATTTTTGATGCATTCTGTGGGAAACATACTAAGAAATATAAATGCTCGCGCACTTCTCAGCATTTCGGGTTAATTGGTCTTAATTAAAGTTGGAGCAAATAGAAAAAGATATTAACGATTACCGCAGAGCAGACGATTCTGATAAATTAAACCATCGGGTAGTCATGTTTAGTCGATCACGTCAAGCATCCGCGATTCAATGCAAGAAAGAAGAAGGTATTGTTGTTCACACTATTCTAAGACAGTGGCGAGAATCGGGATGAGAAAAGAAATATAGTGCGGTCACGTTCTTAATAAATCAACAGAGGAAGATCATATTCGTTGTGTGTTTAGATAACGAAGTCCATATGTAATCATGAAATTTTTTTGCCAAATACGAATGTCTTACGCAAGCAAAACAGATGGATGGCTCTCATTAGTGATATTCACACAATTTCATCAAGATATGGACGAACGCACGTGCCTAAGTTAGCTGACTGCTCACGAGTTCGTGATGTGGTGTTAATCCCGATTTATTGGCTACCTCTTTGTTCAAATCCCTATCACTCTCTCTTTCTCCCTCTCTCTCTCTCCCTCTCTCTCTCTCTCTCCCTCCCTCTCCCTCTTTCCTGTCGGCGGGATATTCTGGGAACATATCAAAACAAATCAAAAAAATTTGCTGTTTCTGGCACGCGGACCGAGGTCAACAGTAAGCCTGCGAATCGAGCTGTTGACAACTCTGACTGATCAACGAACTTTATACTAAATGTTTTTTTTTGATAATCTGTTTGGCAAATTCCACTGAACTCTGGCTCTTCTCTTGGTGCAGATCACTCACGTGTGACGGATAAAATAGCGCTAAATGCAATAAAGTCACTGCCAAGCGACTCCACCATCATCGACCGATTACACCAGTGGAAGGAAAATTATTTGCTCAAGTTGTACATAATATACGTTCTGTCCCTCGCCGAATATTATATGGATTAGACTCACCATGAAATCTTACCGGATATAATTTTTGTAATCACACACAAATTGTCGAAATAAATTTCAAACCACACACATTTTCACACATTTATATTTTGCTATTTATTTAAATTTTTATATTTTTTTTTTTATTATTTCTTCTCACTAAACGTGTTATTGTTTCGTTTTTATTTGTTTGTATTATTTTTTATTTATTTATTTTTTTTGTTTTTAATATTACCGTTAAACATTATATTTTCTTTGCTATTACGTACAAATACTTTTCGGTTTGCTTAATAGTGTCTCTGATAGCTTCAAGTATTTAAAATTTACGCACACGTACACATATATAGTTGTAAGAATCTTTTTATAAAAACGGACAGATGTGAAATAACTTTACATTATTATTATTATTATTATTATTATCGTAAATGTTATCATTTAAATTAATTAAGCTAATAATTATATTCAATAAATACAATTATTTTACTCTGGACAAGTTTTTGGTTACTATTTAGTTTGACTTATCGGGTTGAAAATAATGATTTTATTTTCAATATGTAAAGTGTGCTTATATAATATAAAAGAGCAAAGGGGATGTACGAGAGGAAAGAAAATGTTTGCATATTAATATATATATACATTCATACATATATATATACACACATATATATAGGATGTATATATATATATATGTGGAATGTGTTCTCTGCTACCAGAAATTCACATAAATTTCAATATTATTAAACATTATCTTGATTTTGCTGACTATGAACGGTAAAGCAATTACAACAAATGCTTAAATTTACAGGAAATGACATGATTTTCATTCTTCTTCTTCTTCTTCTTTCTTATTATTTCGACTTTTATACCCATCACTAATACCCATACTAAAGATATATTCATTTTGTCAAAACGCTTGCCACGCCCAGAAGGAAGCTTCAGAGACTCACCTAAACTTTATATATATTCTTGATCAGCATCGAATCCTAAACCGATTTAAACATGTGCAGGTCTCTCTATTTATCTGTCTGTGCATCTGTCCGGCTGTTTATCTGTGACGTGTCTATGATAAACACTCTCTCGGTTGCTGAAATGAAGCTATTTTCTTCAAAATTGCCAAAAACGTCGGACGTGCTTGCACGAAGGCTTGTGTTACATTGAACATGGGCCTAATTGGTCAAAGCGCACCCCCACCTAAGCTGAGACTGCTTTTGTTTTGAAAAATAAAAAGATTTGGTTTTTACTCGTTATTTATAAAACGCAACAAATGCAGTGTTAAAAATTTTCTTCTGTGAGTGGTGTTGCAGCACCGCACAAATATAGAAAGACACTATCACGCTTACTCAATATTACAGAATATTGAAATGTCGTTTTTTGTCGAAATGGTAGCCACACCCAGAAAGGAGTTTAAGAGACTTTATAAAGTATACATATTATTGATTACTATTAAATTTGAGCCTTTTTAGAGGTGTCAGTCCATCCGTCCCTTTGTCTCTTAATAAGTATGGTAAACGTACTCATGTTCGCTATACTGGGGACAACTGTTTCAGACACACGACAAAAATGGGCAAAAGCGTTCACGCCCATTCCATATTTAGTTTTTTAAATCTTATTCAGACTAATGGTGATGGGTATAAAATATTCGGTCGCAGCCGAATGTAATTTCTCTACTTGCTTGTTTCTGTTTTTTTTTTGTTTTATATTTTTAAACACAATTTAAGAAATTCTATAAGAATTCTCGAGCTCCAATGATTAATTCTAAAAACAAAAACAAAATTTAAACGAAATGAAAAACAAGGAATAAATTCGGTCAAAAAAGTAATGGGAATCATCAAGGTTTAGAAGTCGCCGAAAAGCATTTCCGTAAACTCTATTGACGATCGGTTTCCTTCTTCAAATTTTCGTTTGTTGAAGGTCTGAGAGATGTCGGAAGTCATCCCGGGCAGCTGACATTGGTTGAGATTTTCTTCGATTTTCACATTAATTTTTGCTGTACTTTTGAAAAAAATTCACTTTGCTTTAGAGGGAGAGGTGCAACGTCTTTCTTATTCCAAAAATTAGTCCAAGCACCATTAAGTGACTCGTGAGATGTGATTCTCTCTAAAAGTTATGAGGGCGACTGTAAATTTTTGTTACAACGACAAGTTTTGATCTAAGGACAAATGCTATTGAAAATGTTTCGGATCGGATCAGTTTTCCGACTACTTCCCACAAAACATCGAAGTGGTGCGAGGTATTTGATAGCGAATGGTATCCCACTACAGTGTTTTCGCTTGTTCTAGACTGCCACAGTGTCTTACCGCCTTAAGTAACAATTTTCAAATGTCTTGATTGCTTCAATATTTTGTTAACGAAAACGAAGAGAGTCCTTAATAGCTTAAGGGCCGTCGACGAACATTCATAGGAAATGCAAGATGTTTAAAGAAATTTCTTCGCTTGTTTTTTTTTTTATTTATAGGAAAGCAAAAAATTTTATTTTTTTTAATAACGAATCGCTCAGAGGATGTTTCGCATACACGTGTAACGTGTAATGTTCAGAAAGAAGTAAGGTAAGAGAAGGAGACAGGGAGTGTATGATCAATTTGTAATTGCTATGCTTCCGCGGGCATTGATTTAAAAAGAAACTGAGGCAAAGCCTATATTGTTAGCAAAGTAAACCTGGAATGGCTCTACTATTTGACGCTTCTGATGCTTCAAAATCTTACTACATTTTAGAAAGACCTTGTAGTGTAATTCCCGGTACTTTTCTGACAAAATAATAAAAAAAAACAAATTGCACTTGCAAACTATCACAGAATATGTATATAAATAAATAAAGAAAATCTAATATATATATAGAATGTTTTTTTTTATTGCACAATTTTCATGCAACTTAAGTCAGGTACCTGAAAATAAATGCAATTTACTTAACATATACAACAATGCAATGTGTGGATAAGTGTTATATTTTTTTCTTGCTTTTTTTTTTTTGTACAAAACACAAAAAATTTCAACAATAATTTCGGTTCTAAAGTTATTTCGTTAGAAAAGCTTGGCTTTCATGTTTTCTTCTGTATTTTTTTTTTTTTTTTTTTTTTAGTGTGTGTGTTTTATTATTGGTTTCTAATTGGTTTCTAGTTTATTTAAAGTTAGTTATGTTGAAAAATTTCTACGAAAACTTACAAATACTTCGTGTACGATGCAGACGAGATTAAACCTAACGCTATAATGATAATGAAGTTTTGTGCCACGGTATGGCTGGCTAAATTCGTAAGGGTGGCAAAGATTTTCACCGAACTCCAGTCACTGAGGCCGGCCAGATTAAGTGAAGCAGCACGCATTAAATACGTCGTGTTTGTTTGTAAACGTGTTACCACGAACCGTCGTCCATCTGGGTATGTAAGTGAATATCGCAAAAAGTTTAAAACAGAAAAAAAAAAGAAGGAGGAAAAGTAAAATTGAGATGATCTCCAAAATTGTCCATTAAGTTTGGTCAAGATTGCATAGATGCAAACACAAACACACATGCATATACAGTTATTATATTTACCTCTGTGGAATAGGAAATCTCTTCGTTTGGCATAACTCCAGTTGCCGGCACAATACTTGAATTCATTTTCACTCATATACTCTACCCGATAACCAATTGTTTGCATATTATCCGGTACACTAGAGAATTTTACTGAACGTATATCCAGCTCCAAGCCGTCGGTGAAAGCTCGCTTTAATTGAAACCTTGAAGGCCCTATCGGTTTCTGGCCTTTACGCAATTTAATAATTCGTTCGAGTATGCCTAACGGATTTGCTACTTTGCATTTATAGTCACCGAAATGACTGTCATTACGTACGTGTATCTGCAGCGTTGAACCGTAATCGGCATAAAACCAACGATAGTTGCTGCCGCTTATCCCATGTCCATCATGTAACCACGTAAAGGATGGCGGCGGTTCACCCATTGCATCGCATGAGATATTTACACTTCCACCCACAAAGGAATACTGCAGTAAAGCGGTATCGTTATCAAACCAGTGCGGTTTATCTGCCAAACAAAAGACCAACAAAAAGAGAAAAAATGAAAACACACCAACAACAATAAAAAACCATAAAACCCAATGAATGCAAAGTGAAGTTTCTTGCGAAGCCTTTTACATACATGTGTGCAAACTGAACTGAACTGAACTGGGATGAACTGCACTGAACTGAACTTTTCTATACAAATTAGCTTTCCCTTTACGTACGTTATGCTGTTACTACGTCTACGTAGTGCATTTACAGATTCCTTGCTTTTATCAAAGTGCAGTTATTCGTTACGATAATTTATGAATACTTGTGCAAGGTATTCTTTCCACGATTTTCTGTTTTCCCGTTTGTCAAATCCACTCTTGTTTCAAACGCATATTGCTCAAGTAAACAACGCTTTGTCTTATTTCAACTAACATTCAATTAACCATTCCGGAAGCCCTTAGTTAGCTCTCTTAGCCACTTTCAAAAATTCAGGATAATTTTCATAAAGTAATTTTTCAAAGTAAATTTATCAGAGCCGGCCTTACTTATGTGATACGATTTATTGTATTTCTTTGGGTAAAATAACAAAATCCTAATGTGTGTGACTTTACATCCTACCATCACTGCCAAGTGTATCTTTATATGGAGGACGCCTTAAGTTGGCGCATATTTATAAAACACCTAACGTAGAATGATTTAAAAAACCTTAACCTTTATTACACCAATCAATTCGGGATCATTTTGTCAAACGATTTAAGCCTGCCTGTGCATTCCTTCGTCTCTTTGATTGATGTTCGTTCATGGATATTTGCGTCCAACTTGCAAAGAAAGCAACTTTCGAGATATTTTGATGAAATTTTTTACTCTGACATGTTCTGGCACCATTTTTACGGCTGCTGACCACCATGCATTGGTTTTTTATGTAAAAATAAGCGAAAATATTGTAGCCAGGCAAAGACGACGTCCAAATGCCCTACAACACTTCATCAAATAAAATTCTTCACTTACTTTCCTCATAAAATATAAAAAATTATATCTTGTTACCCCGTGATAGCCCTTAAATGGGTTAACGTGCAGAAAACGGTCCCAAATGGACCCACTTTTATGCGGGCGACATTGAAGTCAAATTTGAGTTAAGGGTTAATTTTCATCATAAAATAACAAGCCTTTGTAATCCTGTGTTCAGTATGTGTAGATATTATATTTGTTCAACCAACAAAATTGATCTTAGGTGTTCTGCCGACATGGGGTCAACCTCAAATCACTTGAAATTGTTAATTAAGGATTTAGAGATATCGAAAAAGAAATTAGGAGTGCAAACAAGTACATATTTATAGGCTGACCCTTCTTAAGAAGGGTAACATCAAAAAGGGATCCTACAAAAAATAGGCGGGCTTGATTCAAATTTTTCATAGCCATTTAGTATGCGGCCGAAATATTAATAGTTAGCAATTTTTGTGTGCACTGTAGAAGGAGTGGTCTATCCAATACTTGTCCAATAGCAATGGCCTTGGGTCTAAGCACGGTTGCGTGTGAAATTTCGTTAAAATATCCCAAAAATTACGACCTGGTTGAATATAATGGCCAAGGTCAAATGAATGGACGAACAGACAATCTTAAATCGATTCAGAAAATGATTCTGAATAAATCAGAATTGCTCGGTGCATATAAAAGTGAGTCCATATATTAAGCATTTCTCGATGTTACATATACATTCGCGCAAGTTTAATACACCCTTCCACCGCCATTATAAATTGTTTAAAGTATAACGAATAAAAAAATCACTAAATTTCAACTTGGATAATCGCAGCGATAGAAAAATGATGGGACTCTTCTTTTAGATACTGTGAGGATTGTTATTTTTCCTATTTGCAAGAATACGTTATGTCTATTGCCAGGATATGCCTCCACGGCTGTTCCAGGCGCTCTTACCTTCGGCGTTTGCGTCTTTCCTCTTCAATTACACGCCGTGCTATGTGTCAACGCTGTAACTATTCGTTTATATATTGACCTAATATTACTGACGAAAATTCGTAGTTAGAATAAATAGAGTGGAATTTACCATAAAAGAATCTAATGTTTATTAATTAACATTTCTGCGATTACCTTTAACTCAAATGACCTATCGTCAGTGACCTTCGGACGAAACGGACGATTCTATATGGTAGTGTTCCTAGTTCAGCGCCTGAGGCGTGAACGGTTGATGGTATGTCACCTATTTGGCGGTTCGATTCAGAAAGGAGAGAATATATTCTTCCCCTACGTTCTTCCTCTGCTTGATGCCTCTGATTGGCGTTGCCAATCAGCTAACTGATCACATTCAAAGTATGTCAGCTGACTTATTTCGAATGCGAATACCATCCCATTCCCCTTCGCCTTTACTTTTTACATAAAGTATCAAATAAACAACCCTGTGTCCGGCATTTTTAACTAAAAATATATATACGAAAAGTTGACAATATGTGAAGACTAAACTACACTTAATTACCCATATATATGGAAGGAGACAGCAATATATGAAACAGCAACTAATACCTACGTGTAAGACGAAAAGAAGTCGACAATACGAAAAATCTGCTTGCAGTAGATCGCTGCGTGTCTTCTAGAAAAGATACATAATTTACGATAAATACAAAAGACATGAAGGTCATCTTTTCTTTTCCTAAAGCAGATGGGAGACGTTGGAGCTATGTTGTCTTGACCACCTTACTGGAAGACTTGGAAAAAGGCAGATCGATGTGAAAAACGTTTAAGTTTGAAAATATCCTTCAAATTACACAGTAAAAATTAGGAGGATAAGCGATTAGATCACTGAGGACTTGACCAGATCGATGCTTTACGTAAGTTTAGTCTCCTTAAAGCATCCAGACTTGACCTCTAGAGACTATTATATTAAATGTGTCTTTAAAAATTTTAAACAATCCATCATTTTTGCATTTAATAAAGACTTTGCTAAAATTCTAAATTAGCTTCAGTTAGTTTGAATTAGCTGTAGTTTAATCAATTAACTATGTTTATATATTCTGTTGTACAATGTTGACAGACAACTGCTCGTCTTCTACCTACGTATAATCTCTTCGCTATACTTTTGTCTCTTGCCATAAATGTAAGAATAATTAGGTGGATTTCGGTTTGAATACCTGAAAATTTGTCAATATTTTATATGACTTTGCCTATCTAACTAAATCTGTGTGCCTACACGTATGCACAAGCACGGGAATGTATTTAAATCAGTGCAAAAACCTACTGCACAGACTTTCAAAGTTAATCGCATTTAAAGATAAAATGATAGAAAGAGAGAGAGAGAGAGGGAGAGAGAGTGATAGGTAACGATGAAAGTCTAACAAAATGCACACTTTATGTTAATGTATATGAAATATACATAGATGTATGATTTTGATACAAAACATACATACATATGTGTAAATATTGCAGAAAAGGACATTTTTGGCCATTTGTATACCATAAGTATACTGGCACGAATATACGAGATTTAATAAATGCTGAACTAAGCATACCTACACACATACATATATCTATGTATAAAACATACATACACGATTGTAGTGTGTGCAAACAGACAAACAGTGAATATAATCACAGACGGACATATATACACGACACCCAGTACGTGTACGTGGACAAGAGCTATATGGAGTTAGTTACGTACACACCTACTCGAACATCTGCGGTTCATAATTTTTGCAAAGATAAATATTGCAGAGAGAGAGAGAACATAACATAACATAACTGCATACATACAAAGATGAATTTATGCACAAGCCTGGTAATTACTTAAGTTTACCACATTCACTTATATGTTTTTGACTTTGTTGCACTTACTTTAACTCATACAAAAAACGTATATCTAGTATCCACATAATTCCAAAGTGGATTTAGAGAATTTAAAAAGTAAATTGCTAAATATGATTAAAAAAATGTAAAGCTTTTAATTATATGACTTTTCTTACTTTGCTTTTTTTCTGCTTTGAAAAATAAAGAATGCAAAAAAAAACACAAGAAGAGTAACTTTTTTATTGCACAGTTGTGTATCTGCCCTCGGACGCATGACTTTACGTCGTAGTTATGTTTTTTTGGTTTTTGTCTATTTTTTTGTTTTATTTGTTAAATCACTTTTATTATTATACTTACGTTGTATTCTCAGCAGTATCGTTATCTGATCGGAGTCCGAAAATGTTGGTGTTATACGCATTGCCCGGCATGTATACTCGCCGGCGTCCTGTTGTGTTACATTTTTGATAAAAAGACCATCCGACAGTTTTTTATGTTTACTCGAGTTGACTGCTGTGAAATGAATGAAATCACATAAGATAATAAAGATATACCTTTTTCACGGTTTTAATAACTTTAATGCAACAACAAATACAAGAAAGCAATTCATCTCGAATGTTTATTATCTACGGTAAACACAAGAAATTGAGTTCAGTTTTTTTTAATTTTTTCTTATGTTCGGTAATAAAATTTACGGATCCTTAATTGCGATAACTTCAGCTTCACCGACAGAAGAGCTGACTGGTAGGTGGTTCAACTCTATGGATAAATCAAGTAAGTTTTTTTGACTCAATGGCTTGTATTGGGCCGCTGCTACCAATTGTAACGTACCACTCAAGAAGTTTGCGGGACGATATATAAATGTTACCAAGCTTCAAGGGAACTGTGTCAAGATTTTATAATATTCTGACCATTGGTTTGCAAGTTACAGTTGGTTTAGTGACGCTACTTTTGCTTTTGTGAAGCAATGGAAAAATCTGAATTTCATTCTAGAGAGAGTGTGGTTGGTGGTGTCTGAAAATGATATATGCTCGTGAATAGTGATCCTATATCTAAATGTCATCCTACGACCTTATCGCGTGATGTGTTAGCTAAGTCTTTTTAAATAAATAGGGGATATGCCCTTTATCGGGTCTATTGTTCTTCGAGGAGTTGTTTAAGCCCAAGTATTTTCTGTCTCTTTAGTTCGGGGGAGTTGTTTGTAGCTGTTTGTTCCATATTTTGTCTTCATATGACTAATGCCTCTGGGGGAATGTCCTCTATATCACGGATAAGCTGAATGAAGTGGAGAGTGGCTGCAGCCTACTGAAGACTGCCTTGGCAATCGCGGCTCTTATCTGCTTGGTTACTCATGCGTTTAAGTAGAGTGTATATGAAAAAAAAAATTTATTCCTTTACCAATGAAATATCAAAATTAGTTTACTTTTTGCTAATGGATACAACCGAATGATAACAATATGAAAGCAGAACTCCTCCTATCGTTAATGCACGTGAGAGTAGTTAGAGCAAAATAAAAAAAACTGACAGAAAAATTGCACAAAATTTTAATTTGAAGTCATTTACCTCATGAAGATAATGAAAACCAAATTGTGTTTTATTCATTGTTTCTAGAACATGCATAAAATTTCTATTCACTTTATGAGTGAAAGGATTGAAATCACTTCTATCTCTAAAGTTAAAGTTTTGTAGAATTTTCTTTTCGAATTCCGTAGCGACATTTATTATAGAAAATTTTCGTCGAAAGAGTACACTACCTTTGATGGGTTAACTTTTATATCTACTTGATTTTGTTCGTGGAAAACACCGTCGAATCCAGCGGATTTTAATTCAGTACAAGAGGCAAATGTAATGAATACATAGCTGAAAAATTGTTATTATCTTTGTAAGGAAAAAATTCTCGCTGTTGAATGTTGGGTTTAGCTCACCGGTTTCGCCGGTTTTGCACAAATTTCTTCCCAAAAAATTTATAACATGCCTATGGCCGTCCCCTAATAAACCCAAAGCCACCAGAATAAACCTAATACCATTGGAATAAACCTAGTTTTCGTTATACGTTAAAAATTTTTATGATTTTAATCCACGGTTTTGTTAACTTCTGAAATTCAGTTCCTATGTTCATTAGCCGTTACGAAAGCTTTGAACTGTAAGCGTAGATCTACGCTATCTCATTCTCTGATCTTCATTTATGTGACTTACGATTTCTCCGAATTTTAGTCAGCCTAGCTACTTGCCTTGACACTCTTAGACCACTTGACGTCAATCGATTATCCCGGATGCACTGTCTTTCGAGTCCCCGCGAAATACTGGTTATAAAAAAGCGATTGGACGGTTAAGTCACTAGGGCACGTTTACACTCTATCGCACTTTAATCAACAATTTGTGTCCCTTTCAGTCAAAGTCAAGGGACTAATTTTAACATTTCAAGTGAAGTCACTTAATTCCAATTAGGGTTATTCTATGTCTACTCTTACGTCCGCCTGCTGTGTTCTATTACAAACTACCATTACTGCTTATAATTGTTAGCTTGCATTGACTCTGGTATATCTTATTATATGTGCAGTGCTCTACGTGAAAACCCCTAAGATGGTTAGCCCAAATATAGAACCAAAATAGGAAACGATTTTTGTTCTCATATCGTAGAATCAAATATAGCCGAGAATTAGTCTACAAATGTTTATATTATGATAATGCATGAATATGAATACATCATATATTATACATATATACATCATATATTACACGTAATATGGAGGAAACAAAATTTTGAGGCCGTAATCGTGGCTTTATTAGACAAACAATCCGTCAGACACATATTAGGGCATGTACCTTCTATGCTCAGCATACATTTTAATGAACTTAACATGCTCTTTGTGGTAGGCGTAAAAATTCATAGACTTGCCTTGACACAAAAAAATAAAAGCACATATATATTTGTGAGAAATGCTAACACACAATGATCTAAAAGGATTCGTGCGATGATATAAAAACGTGAGTGTGCTGGAGGCGAATCACACACTGGATTGTCAGATTTCACAACTACGAAAAATTTGTTAGGCATTTGTTAACATGTGTTAGGCAACGCCTTACAGGTTTTATAGAATTAATTTTCCATTTGAAAACCTTAAAGAGCAATAAACAAACAAACTTGAAATAAAGTAACACTTGTAGAAGTCGTTTGTGAGAACTACTGGCTGGCAATAGCAAAATGTTATATGAATAGAAAAAATATTTAAGTACAATTAAATAAATAAAGAAGTTTTTATTATGTGTCTTTATTGTTGTTTTTATTTTATTAATGAACTAAATCAATGCTCAGTTAATAATAGTGAAGAGAAAGTTTTATTTCAATAAAGGAATAGAAGGGAATAGAAAAGTTTTATTAAGTTATTTGAATATTTCTTATTGCATAATTTCAGGCGAACTTTTGAAACTGTTGTCTATAACGAGGGGTCAAACAAACAAGAAACTTATTGCCTCAAGAAGGGCGCAGGATATGTGTTGTAGGTGTAAAAACAAGTTGTTATCATTTGTCAATTGTGTTTTATACAATAGATGGGAGCATTTGTCAAATTGTGACTTCACCTTTCGAAAGTTTTATCTTTAAGTTTTACGCAAAGTGTGCGCAACGTTAACTTGAATAAATCGAGTTCTGAGTTCTGAGAAAACATGTGAAACAGATGTTGAAAATGCTGTTGAATTCTAGCTGCTGATGATAAACGGATGCAATACAACATTAGATGCGCAAAATACTGTCGTTTCAATCAAGGGAAGCTGAATATCCTTAGCGCCAGTATTTACGGGAATCCGTTGAGTGCAAAGACCTGATAATTTTATCGCTAATGTAGCTAACAACAACATCTGATGCAATTGTTAACTGTTAACTGTTAACTGCTAAATGTAAAAAAGTCGATTTACGACACTCGTCCTCATATTACCCAACCCGTATAGTGAGACTTAATTGACATTTCTCTTACACTTTTATCGTATTCTAACCAACGACTGGTTGTCAAGTTGTTGTAGACAACTACTACCTACTATCTTTAACTGAATATTAATTGTAATTAAAAGAAGAAGATGATTGTATTTAATTACTGTTAGAAATGCTGCTTCGCAGCCCGTCTAATGCGACTCTACACGCATTAAATTCATTTATCTCTAAAGAAATGATCTGCGTACGTGTGTGATGGCTTCTGTGCAGGATAACGTTGCAGAGGGAATTTAAAATTTAATGCCTTGCAGTAATTTTCCATGGCATACTTTTCAAAAAGATTCCAGTAAATAAAAAATAACAGTAAATTTAAATCACCTCAAGCAGTAAATGGTTTCAATTTAAATTAGAAATTTTTCTTCCATATTTCTAACGTGTATTCTGCTGCTGGTGTATACTTCAACCCAAACAAAGTTAATGTTAATGAAAGTGCATACTTTTGTTCTGTTCTGTTGCTGCTGTTGTTGTCGTTGTTTATAGGAATGTGTGTGCGTGATGTGTGCGTTTGTTTTGATGATTTTTAGAAATGCTAAAAGCATAGAAGGATGTATGTGCATACACGCACATAGAAAATACTTACTATTTATGTATTCTCCATTGAAGAGCCAAGAAATCTCTGGTGATGGATCGCCTTTAACCAAACAATAGACAGTAGCATCACGGCCTTCTCGAGCCGACTGCACCATCTCAGTGCTGTCAAAAGATATTTTCTCTGTGTGCTCGAAGAAAATTCATATACATTCAACCGCATAAATATAAATACGCACACACATATATATATATATATATATACATATATACACATATATATACATTGTATAAAACGCAAAAGGATAAACATAATAGACAATGACAAAAGTATAGCAAACAACAGGAGTAGAAAAGAAAAGAAAATAAAAAAATACAAAAAAACATAAGAAAAGAGATGAACAAGGAATGATATTAAATCAAACAAAACATATCAAACCATAGTTTACATTAAGAAATAGACAGACCGATGAAGACACACAAACACACACACATATATATATATATTTATATACATGTACATATATAATACAGCCGTTCAAAGAAAATTCATAATCAAGCCATGAGCGTTATTATCATTAGATATTTTTAGTACAAGGTTTGAAGAAAATTTAGAAAAAAAAGAACAAAAACGAAAAAAAAGGAAAGAGAAAAATATCAAAATTGAAGTTCTTAATAAGATTTATATTTGGTGTTATTGCATAAATGAAAATACTAACGATTTACGAGCAGTTCAAAGGATTTTCTTTCTTTTTTTCTGGTTTCTTTGCTGAGGGCCTCGCAAGTCCAATTGCCCTTATCTGCCAGAGCAATGTGCTCGAACACCAACGCTAAAAGACCTGCAAATACAAATGCATAGTTACTGGCATACATATGCACGTATATACATATGCACATATATATCTGTTTATATACATGAAAAAGGCTACGAGTTGCAGGTTCGTCCCTTTTTTTTTTTAAATATTATTTTGTTAAAATTTTATAATTTCATTAAAGTATACTGATTTGTTTTCATTTTTATTTATTTCTGTTTTCTGTTCATACCGGCTTTCTTTTCAATATGCACCCGGCCTTTTGTATTTTCGCGAGCCGCACCACTGGAATCTTTCCATTTTATGTCGATATCCTTTTGCGTTATTGTTGTGCAAAAAATTATAAAAGAATCGTTTACAAAATGCGTTATGGATGGTGTGGATGGTCTCAGTTTTAACAAGCTGTTGCTGTTGCTATTGCTGCTGCCGCTAGTATTGCCACCGTTAGTAGTGTTATCTTGCCCGCTACCGTTGCTACTGCTGTTTGGGTTTACATTGCCACTTTCCTGTCCCCATACCGCAACTGCCGCGAAAAATAAGCCAAAAAAATAATATTTTTATTTAAAATTATTTGGTTGTTAAATTTGCTATATATATATATATATATTTATGGTTTTTCTCTACTGCTCGCTTTTCATCCCTCGTTCCCAGAGAAACTTTTATTTATTTAAAATTATTTTTGCAAATAAGTAAAGAAGAAAATGAACATAAATAAAAAAAACCAAAAATGGACCATCATTTTTTCAATTCACCATCAGTTTTTTTTTTGTTTTTAATTTTTATACCATTCTTCAAATAAAAAACAATGTAAGTTCATAGAGGATGGGAACTTAATTATGAAATTTTCATTAATCAAAATTTGTTTTAGAGAAAGAACTAAACAAGTGTAAACGGGTGCTTGTGGCGTATGAAGTATTTCTTTTATAGATTCTTTGTATACTTTCTGTGCAACGAGGTTAAAATGAAAAACTTAAAAAACTTAAAAGTGTAGCTTTGAGTAAAAGTGAAGCTAGTCGCACTTCACAAAGTTATTTTATATCTAGCACAAGAGTTGCATTAAATTTTCGTTCATTAAATATTTTCCACGCCAAGTATCGTCAAAGAACCAATTAATTATAATAAGTATTAGTCTGAACAACGAAAATTATAAAAAATGGTTTATATGCGTCCATGTATTAATTAAATTTACAAACGCTGCGTTAGGACTTTTCGCCCAGAATAAGCGACTTGGTTTTAAATTCTTCTTCTTACCGTGTTCATGTTTTCATGCTTTTTGCATTCATTAGGTGCTAATTGCATGTGAAATATAAGCTTATCAGAGATCCACATACACGATTGACGTAACCAGCTAAATAGAGTAAAAAGTAAGGCCACAGTGGCAGCCTAAAAAAACAATGTTTTTTTCCAATTTATTTTGGATGGAAGGAAAGGTAATATAAAAATAACCTTTGGTGAGATTATTAAGGTATAGAAGAAAAAATATTCCCGAAATACGTTAAAAAAAATACTTCGCTTAATACATTTGTTCAAGTAACCATTTTTCAAAATAAAACGCGGGTAGCGTTCGAAAAATAGTCCGATTCGAAAATGCCGCCCAGTTCGTTGGAAACAAGAATACAATAGGGACATATGGACGGACAGACAAACAAGCGTAAATCGATTCAAAAAGTGATTCATGATCGATCGATATTGTAAGAGGGGGGATTTTTGCCAAGTCCTCTGCAAGCTCTTGCATACATTGACGCAAACTTAATTTCTAAATCAAAAGATAGACATAGGACTTTGTGGGAATAATGATTTTTGTACGACTGAGTTCAATTCTTGTCCGAAAGCAGTTTTATTAATAAGAAATCATTAAAATTAACTTATTGAAAATATCTTACTAAGCTTTCGAATCGCCCTCAACCTCATATTTACCCCTTCGACATCTTGACGAAGCTATTCATACATATATATACATATCTCTTATTAGAAATGCTTTTAAGTGGACGCAAACACTTTCCAAAGACATCTGTTAGTACATTGGAGAAGTCAGCAGACGCTCATAGTAGGCAGGTGCCAACTGGACAGAACAAAACCTTTTGCAGGCAATGAATTTTTTCCCACGTGTTCAAAAAGGTCTAAAGTGTCTGTTAAGCCAAACATAGATTTTCTGCAAAATTTACAGCTTATGACCTAATCTAACCCGTAAGCTTGCGCCCATAGATCCGCTATTAAAACTTCGTAACTTTGTCTATGTCACGGCATTTGAGTTTAGGAGGTATTTGTTATTACACACCTGCTTGCACCTATTTTAGTGGACTTCTCTACCACGCTGTTCTCACATATAGAAATAAACATTGGTGACATCACAAAATGGACACATTTTTATCATACATGAGATTTTTTAAATTATTTTTATCACGTGTATATTTCAGAATCCATCCGCCTGTTGATTAAATACGCAATTAAGAACGTGAAACTGTGAAATTTTTCATCTTTACCTCGTTTAGTTTGAATTTAAATTTCAGCTCAATATTGTTTATATGTAAATATGTTTGCTCTCAATCAACCAGATTTTAAAAGTTACACTTTTTCTCTTTAGTGGTACTTTACAGTGTAATGGATGATCTACAATCTAATTACGAAGAGTACGTTATCGTTCAACACAATCTTCAAGTAAGTTACGTTATGTTCATTTCGCAGAATATGTTACATTATGGCTCGAGTTTATACACAACAAAACATCACTCCGGGCATGAACAGTATATTATTACTCATATAGTTGTGTTGTGTTAACATTTTTTCTACCACCATTTCTATATATGAAATTTATCCAGAACAAAGCTACATACAGGTAGCAGAATCTTAACTACCTTAAGACCCGAGCCATGAAATTATAATTAAAAATGCAGTAAAACATTTTAATTAAAAAAAGGGGAATTTAAAAAGAATTTAAAACCTTACAGCAAAGAAATCCCCATCATCATATGCCGATTATACCCAATCATGAAACATGGCAGCAAGTTAAATAAGGTATTAAAATATCTGATCCAGTTTGTTCTCAATAAGGTTCTCAATAGGCTATTTGTGAACTATTCCGTCCATGTAATGATCATTACAAAATTAAACGTTGCCTAAGTGAAGCCTAATTACAAGCAGGGAAAGTTTGGAGGCTGACATCTCAGCACTCTCTACAATTATAAGAGAATTGAGTTACATAATGGATATCGGAAGTATTACCTAACATAAGTATCGCTATTGCGTACGCTTCTGAGAAATATTATCAAAATATAAATTTTTTTTTAAATTGTTATACTCTTTATCTGCTGTAATAAAAATGTTTTCTAATGTGAAGGTAAATAAATGGATAATAAAAAGTCTAATCCAAATTTTATAAAGATCTTAGACATAAAAAAAGGTCAAATCAAGGAAAAAAACAAATGTTTTCATGCATTTTTCAGATACCTTTGAGGGAAAAAATCTTCAACAATATTATTATTGCATATGCTTTGAAAAAAAACAATTCCATGCTTTACTTCAAACTACTGCACCTCGAAGAAGAAGAGAAATAAGATACACTATGCTAAAGGAAATTGTATTAGAATTTATCGCAATACCTCGTATTATACGAATAAAGTCTAAAATAATATTAAAATGCAAATTTTCTTATATGATAAAGGACGACATTCTATAAATATTACGAAACGATTTTTCGTTAAGTCAAAATCTTAGTATCCGCTAAATGTTTTCGTTGCAAATACTTGATAGCATTTTGTAAACGACGTTTAACTTAAATCAATTAAATCAAATAGAAGCAAACGAAAGCTGCTTACTGAGCAGGTCACTGATGGTGATGCTAAACGAAGTGTTGTTGACATGAATTGAAGCGCGAAACGATAAAATGCAAATGAACTTATTTACGTATTTGGAATCTTAAGCAAAACAGCCGCAGGGAGGGCGAGTATGCCGGCTATTAAACACATTTGAGACCAGATAATCTTTAGTCTGCATAATGGAGCACAGATTTTTACATCTATGCGAATATATAAAAATAAATAAATAAATAAAAACAACTTCTGTTCTAAAGTGATATTAAAATGCATATCGTATTGTTCGAATATTCTAAGGTATTGTCTATGCGTACCAGACAGTCTGACTGACTTTGACGACAAACGGAAGACGAATAGCGAGACAAAGTTTAAAAGTAGAACATTAGTTGAATGTATTGTAGGGTCGATTTTATTTCATTTTTCAAACCAGAAGGGGAATCAAGCATCAGCTCTATGCATAAATTCGTGCATACTCAGCACTAGCTGAAGAAGATTTTTTATACCCTACACCACTTGCAGAACAATTTGGAATTTTTAAGATATTTTGATGAAATCTGGAACACCGACATGTTTTGGCAAAAGAACGAAAGCCATTGAGAATGTTTCGAATCGGACCACATTGTCGACGCCTATTTTAAAAAGTCGTTATATTAATAACTGTGTTAAGCGAAATAGTGTGGAGCCTTCAGTAGTCGACCATGAACGACTGCTTACTTGTTTTTTAAATTATATATGCATATGTATATGCATTTCAATACGACAAATCACTCAGAAGATGCTCCCTATCCCTGCAACTTTGTGGCGGTCGAAAGGTAGGAAATGGTCGCAGGCTAGTGGGTGTCTGCGTACCCAACTCGTAAGTGTTTTACGCCTTTACCGACCGAGCACTTACTATCGCTGCGGCCAAGCGCACCCTACCATGTTAAGATTTGAACCCAGAGTCATGGACTTGGAAGCCGCGACTCTTATCTACTCGGCTATGAAGCAGCCCATTCTAAAGGTTTTATGAGAGTTCCTAACGATGGCCAAGTAGTTCAAGTCTTTTTAAGAAAAAATATACTTTTCATGACTCTCTTAACTTGGTAACGCCCTCTTCGAAAAAGGTAGCGAAAGGATACGATTAACTTATTTTACAGTCACGTTAATCTCGCGAAAATATTTTGGTTATGATTCTTCTTTTAGAGATTTAATTGGACTTCTGCTTGTATGCAATATGCTCTTTACCGCATTGAGACTTGAACCCGCGAACACTGACTTCACCGACTTGGTAGTGGCAATTCTGATCTACTAAGCTTCTCATGCCGATCTCAACTTGATTGACTCGATAGCTTCTAAAGATCGTAAAACTTCGTTTGAAAAGTTTTTCGCAGTTCGCTTTCTTTTGTTATATTATCGTTTTTTAATTTTCAAAACTTGATTTCCAAACCTGAATTCGAAATATTAAAGCAATTTTTTCAATTTTTGTAAATTTTGACCTTCTAACAAGAGACTAACAGCGACGATACAATAAACATAGATGAGCGTCTTTCGCGTTACATTCGACTGAAATCGAAGAAGCACGGTTCCGTAATGCAAACAATAATCCGATAAAACGTAAGAGGGCCAAACTAATTGAGAAATCGCGTTGCTCTTTCAGATATACGCTTGTGTGGCGGCATAACAGAGTGCGTTTATCACCATCCCTTGGTGCTTGGATTTCATCATAATGATAATAGCTAGGGAAGAATGAGAGTGAGATAGAACTATAAAAATCAACAAAGGTGTGAAGAAAAACAAGAGCGAAATGAAAGAAATAAAAAGATAAATGTTTCAGTTCTATAGAATGATGCATAAGAAATGAAAGAAATTTTGTTAGAGATCCCGGCAAAATACGTTAAACATAAATAATACGGCGCATTGCAGTTATATACGTAAATATACGTACATTTTATTTATTGTATGCGAGAGCACATTATATACTTTGTCTACACAAACACAAAAGCATTATGATGCACTGCTATGCTTAGATGTGATTTGAAGTTTCCTCTTCACATTTCATTTAAAAAGAGAACAGATTTCTGGTTACTCGGTACGTTTGCATGTATGTAAACATATGGGAATGTGAATGAAACCATCATATAAACTATATTTAGCATATAGATACACACACGCACACACGCACACACACACACACACACACACACACACACTTATGAATATGCACAGACTTAGTCTCCTAAGCAAACATAAGCAGTCATTTTTATAAAGTCTGTCTGTAGAGTCATTCATTTAGTTGGTATTATTTACTAAAGCTCAGATCAAACGTTTTGTATTCCGACTTTTGTTCGGTTTTTCTTTTATGTGTTTTTTTTTTTTTATTTTCTATTTTTATGTGAGCACATTAATGTGTGTGTGATACGTAAATTTCGAGTTCAAATGGGCATTAAGCCAAAATCTGGGCATTACGGTAGAAAAATGGAAATAGTATCTTCCACTAATAGAGCTGTGGTAAGAAGAAAATGAAAGGAATTCAAGTTTTTTATTGGCTTCATTTGTGATTTCGTTTTTATTCAACTATTACTAGTCGAATGAAAGGTTGTGTGATGTGCTTACCTGAACACACGTCACAATTTGTTTGAGCTTCATTTTTATAATCTTTCTTTGTCTCCAACTGGTTATAAAAACTATAGAAGTAATAAGAGAAGTGGCCATTTTTTCTACCTCGCAGCACTTGTGTTAAGGATATGTCGCTTGATGTCGCTTTGATGTTAATGTGTGCGACACTTAGGACGATTTTGTATGTATGCACTTTATCTTATACCAATCGATTCAAAAACATCTTCTGAATCAATTTAAGTTTGTCTGCCCGCCTGTTTTTCCAACTGTTTGTCTATCTGCCTACCAATGATTTAACCATTTATTTGTCCATCTATCCGTCCGATTTGGTATTTATGCACTTTATCTTATACCAATCGATTCAAAAGCATCTGCTGAATCAATTTAAGTTTGTCTGTCCGCCTGTCTTCCCAGTTATTTGTCTATCCGTCTGCCCATCATTTAACCATTTATTTGTCCATCCATCCATCCGTTGTTCGTCTGTTTGTCTGGATGTCTATCTCCTATAAGTTTATTTGTTTGCCTATCTGCCCGTATGTCCGTCCTGTGCCTGTCTATCTACTTGTCCGCTGTCTGTCTGCCTGTCTGTCTGCTTAATGTTCATGACTATGCATCTTTTTGTTCATACTACCAGCCGCAATTTCTAAAATATTTTGATGAAATTTGTTACATTAACATCTTTTGGTCGGACGAACGAACCCAATTGAAATTGAATTAGATCGATTAGATTTATAACCGTTCTTCGTATAACGACCTATTTAAAAAAAAAACTTTTATTTTTAGTATTTCTCGATTAAAATCGCTGAAAATTAATATTTCGGTAGAATTTTCGTGGATGTAGGGCGACCATATCGTGTTCCACCACTCAACAAGCCCTAACATTTCCTATTTGTGTATTTTGCAATCAAATTAGTCCAGAATAACGGTTTAACATAAAAATTTTCGATGGTAAATTTGAATTACATTGATCTATTTTTCGGCCCCTTTCTATTTTTCTTTCTCTCAGTACTCATAAAAAACAGGAATGTAATTTTTAACAAATTGACAAATTTCGGTAGACATAAATGTATACCATCGGCATCTCCCGCTGAAAAAAAAATTGATTATAGATATTTTAAGATCTAACTATATAAATAAAAATGAGCAAAAAATTGTGGAGTTTTGCATGACCATTTCTTTGAAGGTTGAAAACTGAAAAAAGGTCAAATTAACGCACGGGGTAGTTCTCTACTATTAAGTTACATACAATATGTGTGTTGCGAGAAAAGTGTGATGACCTTATTTTAATGTTGTTGTATTTCTAGTCATATAAGTAATAATATTCGCAAGTAAACGTTTACTTTAAATAACCCTCTTATGGCCCCAATAACTTTGAGTCTCCTGATCAGGAATGTATTATGACATAGAAAGGTGAAACAAATATGCGAGGAATAGGAGATTTTTTTTCGCTTTAGAGAAAATACTGAATACCATTCATTCCAAATTTATCTTAATCGATTCAAGTCCTGTCTGTCCGTCTGTCCAGATGTCTGAATCCACGTTTCTCTGTTTAGTTTTCTTGTGTTCAACATACACATCACAATTTTGGAGATATTTCGATGAAATTTGGCATACGTCTCAAGATGGGAGGATAATGAAAATAATTCGGATCTGACCCCTTTTGCAACACCTTATCGGTATATAAACTGTAACTGTGTTAAGCGAAGTGATGTAGGCCACTTAATGACGGGCTGTGGTTCACCATAATGCTTCTATTTGCTTTTAATTTTTTCGAAAAACCTTCGGTGTTTTATTACTCAATACTACTACGTATGTACGAACGTTGCTACGCTGTCCGTTTGTTTCGAATTAATTATTCAAAATTCTTTATAAACAACTCAGCGAAAGTAAAAACTTTTCCCTGCATCTTCCTTGAATGGTTCGTAAATCAGTTCGAGAAAGTTGTCCATCAGTTTGTGCTCATAAGATGGCGTTACCCTTAAAGAAATTGTACTATTGAAAATTTGCAAATATTTTCGCAAATTTTTTCCCAAACCACTATGCAACTGTGCAACCCAGCTTTTATTTTCTTCCAATTATATAACGATGTACGCATTGAAATTATACTCATTTAGCTCAGTTTTTATAGGTTAATATGTTAGCAAGGGTTATAGAAAACAATTCGATCCGATAGTTTGTTGAGTAAGTAAGTAAATGTAGTGCAATTGTTTAAGAGATAAGATAATTACTTCTTCCCACATGTGATACGATATCACTTCGTCCCTGTAGGCAATTGATTTGAAAATCTTGCTTAATGCTTCTTTTCACTTTGTGGTAAGGTTTTAACTATTTGCCTCACAATAATAATGAATCCCATTATCCCTCTTGGTTCTCCGTATCATTAGATTTTCAGTGCAATTGATTCGTTTTCAAGTGCGTTTGTTCGGAACGTCTCAATTGCCTCTCAGATAATGTTCGATTGACATGCAATTCTAGCCATCTTTCGTTGTAGGGATGATTTGATTGTGTTGCAAGTTATTTATATGAACACAGATACAAGAACATGTTATTCTAGATTTTGAAGATCTTAATATAAATGTTAGCAATTTTGTATGAAAACATGTGAACTTCTATGCTTATACGAACATTATACCCCAAGACATAGATTTGCACAAAATGCGTTCTAATGAAAATTTATGCATTCACATACGCACACATGTGTAGAAATTGCATGTATGCGTGTGTTAAAATCTTTTTAGATTGTAAAAATGACTTTATATTTAATTGATTTGCTTATTTATTGTATATATTATGTAATCTTTGAAAGAAACTCTCATCTGCATTCATTCATGTTTCGTTCATGCATTAAAGAAATTTGGAAACATTATTGGAAATCAATATCTTCTCAAACGAACATCTGAATATCACAGAGATTTTTGAAAAATTATGAAAACAAAACCATTGAATGCGAGCATGCAGATGACATTTACGCTAGAAAGCCGATCAGGTGTCTTTTATTTGTATAAAATATTCATACTGATTGTTGAAAACATTCAATCGGGTTTATGTTGCTTTAGGTTAACTGAAAAAGTTAGAGGAGACTATACAATATGATGAAAATGCATTCTTCCTATCAGTGCATATAAAGTCTTAAGCTCAACTTTTCTTCGAAAGGGCAACATATCGGTGTTTTTTTTTATGCCTGAGATATTAACTGTATTGAGTCAAATGAACCTAATATTTATTCTATCATTTATTATACACTCTCTTGGTGGAAAAAATATCGCAACTTCTTTCTATAACGATTAATACACACATGGTAGACTGCTTTCGAATTTTTTTGTTTTTAAGTTCGCCAGCATCGTAGGGGAAGCATTACGTATCTGTCTTGAATTCTAGGAAGTACATAAACTATTCGATTTTAAGCATAATAAATGGACTTTATTTCAGTTTGCTAATCGTTGTATTTGCAATAAGCAACTGCTCGACTTAACACCGATTAAATATTTTTTACAAAATAAACATTGTAAAGTTTTTAATAATTTATCGGATGGAGGCTTACTGTAGGCCAATTTAGTCTGCAAAGGCTGGCTTGCACTGCTGTACTTAACCGAATTAACCGAATCGAAATTAATCATTAGCGAAAAGAACTTGAAAGGTGTTTACGATCTTATGGAGCGCAAATAACTCAGATATGAAAGAATAGAGAGAGAAAGAGAGTAACAAACGGCACGGGTACAGTAGTGAGTAACAGCGATTTTTATTAAAAATTTTAAAATATTGTGGAACCGACAGTGTTCAACCAAAACTTTGTAAACTCTCTCACCAGCGAACAATCTTTGTTCGATGCTGGATTTTTCAGGTGAGATAGACTCAGCGGTGTGGTGGACTCAAACAAATTATCAAAACTTAATTCATTATCACTGCATTATGGAGTCAGTTAATATCTAACACATCAGCTATCATCCTGCCCTAACAGCGCATTATCCGATTGCCGATAGCTTGAATGTGTGCAAAACATGTGCAAGCGCAATGTTTTTTGGTACAAAGTAGATTTGACGTTACACACTAAACTCCAAGAAATGTTTAAAAAACTTACTCAATTGGAGATATTGGATATAAACCTTCCAATCGGACATGGAGTGAAAGGTATTCCATAGGAAACTCTTTTTGAAAGAATAGATTTGTGCGATTGCACAAAATTGTGCAAAAACGGTCTTGCTCTTTGCAAAATTTGAAAGTGCAGTGCCTTCAAGTAACAGAAAACACCATCAAACGACTAAGTATTATAAGCGGTAAGTTACGTTGTTTGTGTTTGCATTGGCATAGATTCGTCCTTCAAGCCATGATTCATTGCATAGCTCGAAAAATTAATAAAACAACAATCAAATTGCTTTTGTATGGGTGACCTTTGACTGATGACTATTTTAATCTCACTTTCCGCTCTGGTCATAACAATGCATCAATAATAACTGAAGAAGAAATGCCTTAAATTTTAAGTCATCCCACACACTTGTAGGATCATGCCAAACTGGCGTAAACTATCTTTGCTCAGAAGGTATTATAAGGAACTTAAAAGCACTTCAAAGACTTCGCTCATGTTTGTGTCCCATTAAGATCCTTAAGATTTTATATCTCAATTTTAAATTTAAAGATTAAAAAATATATTTCGGGTAATTCGCTGCCACAGATGTGGAAAAGTCTCGATTTCGGAACTTGCTGGTTCTAGAACTTATTTTCTCATTCTTAAAGAACTGCATCTTCTACTTTGAATTTCGATAAGAAGGATGCTCAAGATAGATTTTCGCAATTAATTGCTTATGCTTCAACTATTGAAAAATGCAGCAGAAAATTGAAAAGAAAATGCAAGAAGTGTCTATTGTATGTCAGAAAAACGTTAAATAATTTGTTAACAAATACATGTTCATAGTATAGAAGCAAGTTTTCCTCATCAGATTGATCCGTGTCAATTATTATCGAGGAATCTTGTGAGATGATTGCGACCTGGAAAGTCAAGTAAGTATTTGCAAAGCACAATTATGGATACATTTGCCTGAAATCTAACAAACCGGCTACAGCAGTGGTTTAAGCGGTCAGTAGAAAACTAGGCGGGAGAACGAACATTGCCGCCAACTGCAAAAGTTAAAATTGTATTGTATCAATTCCATTATATCTATAGGAAATTTCGGTAAGTGACTTTGATGTCTCTCTCTGATTGCTTGAAAGACTTCTTACGGTAAAAACAAGTAAGACAAGTAAGAAAATAGTAATCTTTTATACCCATCACCGTCATCCTAAAACAAAAGAAAAGAACTAAGTTTTCGTACTTTCTAATAGTGTAGGGCTGATTTTTCTACTTTCAGAATAAAAGTGGAAATTTATATGGTGCATATGTTATACTGTACGAATAACAAGCAAAAAGCAAAGGTGTGTACAGTTCTTGTTACACGGACGACTTGGTGCAAATTCTTTTGAAAATTTCTAGGCGATATCTTCATGTTTGCGACCGGGCGAATGTTTGCCACTGATACTAAATGACTGGGCAGATAGACAGACGGACATGCTTAGGTGCACCCCAACTTTGAAACTGGCCAAGAATATAAATTCTTATACTTTGTGGGGTTTCTGAAGCATGCTTTCTGCGCATTATACGCTACAATATTGGGTCGGCATAGTCAATTTTCCCATTTTTGTACGAATCCTACAGCGTCGCCTATAGAACATACGTTGAAATTTTTTTAGATTTATCTGCGCTAGTTTATGAGTAAGAAACAAAAGACCAATTTCTTATTCCTTTGGAAGAACAAAAGTGATTTCAGCTTACGTAGTATTATAGACGTATCCTTCAACCGATTTGGCCCATTTTGAATACCGACATGCCTGGAAAAGCTTCCAATGTTTCCTACAAATATGAAGTGGATATCTTCATTTTTGCGACCAGGAGAATGTTTACAACAGACATTACAGACAGGCGGGCGGACGGACATGCTTAAATCGATCTAGAATTTGATGCTGATCAAAAATATATATAGTTTGTGGGATCTGAAGCTCTCTTCGTTTTGACTTTTCATCCTTTGGTGATGGGTATAAGAATGGATCAATAGGTGACGTTGCTTTTCTATGGTGAAGCGAATGTAAATCCCTGGAAGTATCTTGGAAATAAAGGCTTCTGACAACGGATGATTTATGGAACATCTCACGGTGATCTTCAAAGAATGAAATTGAGTTGAAAGTTAGTTAAAAAAAAAAAGACTTGATTTCGATTGAATACTTAAGGGATCACTTAAGGCAATTAATATAAAAGAAGATTGCAAAGAAGAGCTTCACAAATTATTATTAAGGGTTAGTGAAGAATATGCTGAATATGAAAGCAAAATGGGTAGATCTTAAAACTGAAAATAAATAATGATTTTCGACACTTCACATATTTGTTACATAACGTAAAGCTACATTACTTTGAATATGAACTGATTTTTCGTGGAAAAAACATTAATTTCGTTTTAAATAATTTACATACCGTTAACCATTCAAAAGCTGATGTGATGCGAATTTAATTAAAAATTAGTATAATAATAGGAATTTTACATAACAATACTTGAACTTAATTTCATTTTTTCACAATTTTTCCTAAAACTGTTTCAACATTTACGCTGGAGCCATTTTTTTGCATTTGTAAAATATTGAAAGTGCGTTTAGTGCACTTTAAAACTTGACCTTTCGAAATTGAAGATAAATAAGATAACATAACTAATTAAAATTTCAATTTTCTGTTTCAACTCAAAAATACATATATATACACGTGCACATGTATGCGTATGTGTGTAAAGCGTTTTTATTTTGCCCTTAATTAACAAGAGATGGGCACTCATCGTACCTACTCCTACTCCTATTAAAATGTAGTGTGAGATTTCTGTATATAATTATTACATATTTTTTACCTTACGTAACTTTTGATTCTAGAGTATATTAAGTTTATGCGGATATATGCATCACTTAAAAGTATACGAGGTAGATGAAACTTTATTTATTTCCGATCGATTCAGAGCATCGATCATAGCATATCTGTCCATCTGCCCGTCTCTCCGTCTGTTCGTCCGTCTCTTGTATTTTTCTGTACTCTATCCACAGGTTGCAATCATTAAGATATAGTGCAACAATTTGGCGCACCAACGTGTTTTACTTCAAGGACGAACGCTATTGAAAATGGTTCGGCTTAGATCACTTTTCTAACCACTTCCCATGTAACCCCTTATTTTGAAACGTCGTTATATGAATAACAGTATTAAACAAAGTAGTGTAGAGTATTTAATGGTGGGCCGCTGCCCTTTATGGTATTTTCACTTTTTTTTCTTTTTTTTCTTCTATAATTTGCTTCTTCCACAGAGATTTCAGAAGAGAAGTAACCCAGCTTGGGATAGTCTTCTTTAAGACTAAAATATTTCCAGGAATTATCGAAAGAACTTTTGTAATGCGAATTTTTTATACTTAAAGCGATTCTGTGTAATCCATATCTATCCATGGGCGTAGATGTTTGCATTTCTAAAACAGGGGCAAATATATTAGAATCAAATAAAAACATAACTTTTTCATAGCATATTATTACTCAGACTGAGACAAATCACTAACAGTAATGAACAAAGAGAAGAAAACTTTATTTAATTTATTTTCCAATGTAACAAACATTTGCGGTTCCTTTTAGAAAAATTGATTTCAACTGGATTTAAAAAAAAAAATGGTTTTTATACAAGTTTTATAGATTTATTTTAACATCTGGGTATGTGCGTTTGGCTTATAAAAGATATAAATGCATGTGCTTTAGTATTTTTATTTTTTTTTAGTTTCTCTGTTGCAACATCTGCTGTAAAAACGAATTACGTATATCAATAAAGTACATACACGATATCTAAATATGTACATATTCGTTATCAGTGTAACAGGAGATCTTACAAGGTTTCTTTAGATGTGCCAGAGAATAGATTTTCTAGAGTTTCATTCTTTTACTAAAACGGAAAAAAATCACCCTATAATGTAAGGGGAAAAATTCTTCATCAGCTTAAGATTTCAAACCCGATTAAAAGATATCAATTTGTCCGTTTGTCCGTCTGTTTCATCGATTGCTTGCTTGTTTATCCGTATGTTTGATTTTCCTTTCATCTATGCGATTGTAGAGCGCGGTCTGTCCACTCGCAGTTGCGTCCGTCTTTTTTATAAAATATTGAAATGATAAAGGATTTCTATCTGTAGATCGTAAATTCCGCTCAACATTGTTTCGATATACATTAGACTCACGTATGCGATTAGGGTGTTTCCCAACCTATAGATTACCTGACAAACGGCGAAAACCTCTCTCATACGTTTACCTTAAGGCAACAGGTGCTTATTATTCGATTTAAAGCGAAAACATTTTTCTTACATGATTTTCTCTACTTTTCTTATTTGCTATTTTCCCTTTCTTTTCTTTTTTCAGGAATATTCATTTATTCTCTCTTTTCAGTTATATTAATGAACGTTAGAGAAAAATAAGATTCATTTCCATTAGTTTATAGGGAAAAAAAAATTCCGAGAATTTCGTTTCCTTTTTTAATAACCCGTACGCATGTGATATTTGTTTCAGGTCTTCAGCTTTTCGAAATTTGAAAGAATGTATGAATAAGTTCTTATGTAATGTAATTCAGTCGGACTATAGCAAATAACGGCAGTTAATTATGGCAGTTAATTACTGAACAAAAGTCTGAAAATATTTTGTAAGGACTTGGTAAGACGGAGAAGAAAATCTTTATGGATTGAACATTAAATCATTTGTTGTTAGGTCGATTTGCACGACATGGTTATGTACAAATGCCAGTAATATTTCAATTTCGCTTTAAACGATAAAGACGATTTCCTCGTACGTTCCCGCGATCCTACGTCGTTTAGTTTTTTAAGACTCAAGTAAGCATATAAGTGGACGGACGGACAAACGCAAATAGGATCAATCAAATAGAGGTATACGACATTGATACTAACCTTATTCATAAATTAAATCAGTTTAGGGACCCCAAAGGTTCTACCCGTTCCTTTTGATTCAGTTCATGGCTCATAAGGTAGTTATCAAATGATACGGCGATTAAAACTCTAATACACACTGCTACACACTGTTCCGCAAGGCATCTCTATCCCAAATTTCGGGTCAATTTGTTTCTTCCTATCTAAAGTACGGAATTCCTTTCCCTACGGAACGTGCCTGCGAGGCACATCGTGGTATGATTTGTTACAAAAATACGTGTCCAGATTTGGATTTTGTAATGACCGTTCGCCTGTGTATTGATAAAGACTTGCTTTAATTGTCTTTCCCAAGGTAATAAATACTTTTAGTTTCATATCAATATTCATACTAACAATCTTACTAATTAAGAACTAGTCTTCAATAGAGTTTAAGAATTAACAAACGACTACAAAAAGGAATTTCTCTAGTGGCCGCAAAAAAATTCTAATGTTTTTTATAATTTTTCTTGTGTTTCTTTAACTCTTCTCCCAGCTCGCTGTCATTTAACTAGAAACACTAAAAACAAAACGAAAAGGAAAAACTTTGTCTATGAGATGCTTTAGGAAGAAGGACTTTTTACGGATATGGCTATTAGCAGCAATCATTTGGCACAACTCTCTAAGAAATATTTTGATCTAAAGTTGAATCATAAAGTTTGACAAAATGTATACAAATGAAAAGGAAACAATGTGAAACATTGTAATCAGGCGAAACCGACCAGTAAATGTTCTACGCTAATTCCCGATGACATATCAAGGTTATTTCCAAGGCAGTTCGGTCTACGGTCGAAATCGGTTCATGCATTAAGTTTCATCAAAACATCTAGAAAATAGCCTTTTTTTAATAGAGAACACAGAAATTAACATGGACAGACAAGGTTCTATACCGGACGGACAGACAGAGTTAAATCAGTTCAAAAAATGATTGCCAATCGTCTGATACAATAAAAGCATGTTTATTTCAAGTCATACCAGGCGTTGCGTACATCCGCACGAAGTTAATATATCCTGTAGTGTGACTTGTACAATAAATAAAAGTATTATGGAGAATATTGAAGTGCGTTTCAAGTACACATGAAGGGAACATTTGTCAAGAGAAATTTAAACAAATTTCTATTTTTTTCTTTTAAATCAAAAACAGCACATAACATATAATTTGGGCGAAACCCGTAAGGAGAGCATCTTTCAAATGACATTTTCAAGTACATATCTTTAACATGCATACATGCGTAACATACATAAAATGAACTTTCAGTTTATATGAAAGTTAAGTCTAAACAAACTTATGCGTATGGATGTATGTACATATAATATATACATATATATGTATATATATATGTGTACATGATAGTGAATAAAGGATAAGTGTATGCTTTCGAAACAAAATGGGAGCACTTAAGAGTTTACACTTTGGCTATAATCGTTATGTTTATCTAAAATGTTATCTGATTTTTATTTGAATAAAATACAAATATATTATGGCTTTTAGACGAAGTACTTCGATACCTTCCATCTCTGCATTTACAAGTTTTAAAAATACATTTTAAAAGCAAACAAAATACGTTTACGTACGACACTGTTGTAAAAGTAACATGTTTGGCAAGCGTCATATTGCTATAATATATTGTAATTGTAACGTAAGACTTGTGGCAGCACACACATACACAAATATCTCTTTTACTAGGAAATATTCCCTTAAATTAATGTAAGTTAAAGTAATAAAACGCATACACGTAACATACGTAACAGCTTAACAGGAAAACATTTCGCATAGAATAAGAAGCAGACTTATAAATTTGTAACTCTTACTAAATATGGATAGGCCTGACATGACCTATTAGCTGACGTTTTAAGTTAACTTTAATCTTATGTGGAGAAACGAACGATCAGAGGCCTTAAGCTCGAAATGGTCTCAAGGACATCTTAGTCAGGAAAAATTTTGCAGCTACGATTGATATTCTAAGCAAAGTTTTCTTTTTACAATTCTGAAAAGCAAGAGCGAAAAGAATTCGTCCCTTCGTCTATCCGGAGGAAGGTGGAAAAAGTGAGTAAATTAAAGTGATGGTTCACGCTCCAAGAATATTGTCGAGGTGAAGGAAAAGGTTCCAAGCTTGCCCTCAAAGTTTTCAGGGAAAACCACAAAATACATCAAGATATTCGTGTGCCAACGAAGATTGACTTAAATTAGCCAATGGCTATTTTCACAGAGCGAAGATATTCATCCACAGCATGTTCGATTGCCCTGCATTAGAATTGTGCAACACTTCTAACATTTTCACAATCGGGGCCGTCCATATGCGGCAGTCATTTGATGCATCCCAGAAACTGACGACGTCTACATACGACAGTCACTTATTTTATGTGACTGACAAATGAAGATAGTTAGCTCATAGATAATCGCATCTATATTGCAACCTATTCCAAGCCGTATTTATACATAGCGCAGACATCGTGTAGTATGCGAGCTAAGCGCGCACTTATGGCAGCACATTAAGTAAATTATTACGTAACCATAGATTTATATTATTTCTCGCAAACCTACATAGAGTTTATAATGATAATGGCATAACACGTACCGAGGGATAGGCATTCCTCCTCTTTCTCTTGCCTCACTTCTTTGCGACCTTTGCCATATTACACGTGCAAGGGACATCCCCTGAATGATTGGTCATTTAAAAAAAAACAACAATGATTAAAAATGCTCTTCTGCACATTCTCTTTTGTAAATATGCTTTGCTGCTGTAACATTGGACGAGGGATAGATGTACGCACACGGACGTTAGATTCCATTAAACTAAGTACCTTAAAAAGGTGTATATAAAAGTAAGAAGCTTTGGAGATAGTAGTGAATCCTTAGCTCAATAGTTGCAGAGTTTTCTTGTTCATTTTTGACGGGCATGTCCATAGGGCGATTGCCTTTAGGTCTTATTTGATTTTCTAATCCTTCCGCAGAATATTTCCAGTTAGATCCTTATCTACTATCGTTACCACTTTGTGTAACAGTTTTAAGCACGATTTTGAGAAAACACACTTTCTTTCAAAGTTGACATATGATAGCCTATTATAATATTTTAGTTGAAGTTTTTTCATAAAATTTTTACAACCGAGATAATTTCCATAAGCGATGGATGGATGTACGGATTATGATGAATTGACTTAGAACTTTGTAACTGGGACGTATTTTTGGATATTACACGAAGGACAAAGAACTAATAGATCGAGTTAGTGAATTTGACTTCATCACACCTTTTACAACCCACACCAATTGCGATAAGGCTATATTAACGTTGTTCGAACATATACAGAACGATTTGAAATGGAGACATCCCTTTACTCTATCAAGCAAGCACAGAATGTCTCCCTAAATCGAATCAGAAACGTTTTCTAAATTGATTTAACCTTGTCTGTCCGTCTATTCGTATGACATTCGTTCATGTTTTTTTTTTGGTTCAACATACAGATCGCCCTATTCTACGTACTTCAATTTGATTCACTGATATTCTTTGGTCCAAGGATGAACTAAATGGAATCATTTATATGACCACTTCCGCCCCAAACTCACACCAAACTTACATCGAAAAGTCGTTGTACAAAATAATTTACCATTTTTAATATTTTCCCACAGAAACCGATGAAAAATAGTATTCGGACGTAGTAAATAAATGTAAAAAATTTGGTTTGGTTAGGAACATTTGTTGGAAACTTAGATAAACTTTAATGTGACAACCAATTTTCCAATTTTTACTTTGCTTTTTTAGATAAAAGATAAATTAATAATAACGGATTGACGAATAAATCTGTAATGCCAAGTGTGGACCAAGCACCACAAATGCTTTTTCACTCCACTCTCATATAAGAATTGTCTAGGAAAGTGAGCCTTTACATGGCAATGAGATCACAAGTGAAGAGTGAAGAATTGTATTGTAGGCGAAGTGATGAAGAGTTTATAAGGGTCGCTCTTGCCTGATTATGACTTTTTTAAGCTTGTTTTTGTATAAATATTTTTACTATGTTCATATGTTTTTTAAGTCATTTGCTCGAGTGTGCCAAAATATTTTCTAATGATTATAAATCTCTGTAGCACACTTGAAATATGAAAGTACACAACACTACAAATTGAAGCTTTTACTCAAGTGCATTGACACAAATATACGGGATATACGGTTGTGCTGTTCAAATTTTTGTAAATAAGTGTGTGTGTGTGCTTGTTAGATTTAAATCGTTTATGCAAAAATGACTTTCAGAGGGAAAATGGACTTTTGCGAAAGAACAAAAAATTTTACAAATTACTATAGGAACCTTACTACCATCTACCATCGGCCACTTGTTCCTCCTACTCGTACTCCCATGCATTTATATATATATATATATATATATGTAAAGTGCATGAATGGTTGTGAATGCTAAAAGGACAATAATGCATAAAACACAGATATATTTAAACACGCATACAAACAAATGTGTGCAAATATGCAAAAAAACCATTATGGTAATAAACTGCTTAACAAGTTTAAATTTCTGCAGAATTCTAACTAATATATGCTTTAGCCGTATCATATAACGCCATACGTAAACCCGGGTTTGTTGTAAATAGCAAAGAGTAAAAGGAGCGAAAGGGAATGAGATTAACTGACTGACTGACTACTCGACCAGTTGACTGAGTTTATGAAGATGTTTAGATGTTTTGTTAGAGAGAGAGAGAGAGAGAGAGAGAGAGAGACAGAGAGGAAGAGTGAATGGATATTTCATATAAACAGATTTATAACAAAGCGGAAGTAATAATAATCTGAAAATGATGTCAATGCATGAGTTGAAAATTTTGTAAATTGTTTTCAAAGCATAACTGAAGTGAAGGAGACTAACCAAGTAATAAACAATTGTCGTCATTGTCCTTGTTGTTGTTGTTGTCGTTGTTGTTGTTGTGTACATGACATGCCAGTTAGTCAGTTATAAGGTCGGCTAGCAACTACACATCCAACAAGTATGTGTGTGTGTGTGTGTGGGTGCGGACATGTATGTGTGTGTGTGTGTGTGGACAAAAGTTGAAATGTGAGCTAACGTCACAAAAAGACAAATCAGTTGCATTTGTACTAAAACAATACACATTGCAGTTACATTGCAATAATGTTGCAAATATAAAATACACTCTTAACATAATATAATTTTAGAGGCAAGCGGACCGACCCTTATCGACAAACAAAGGCTGAATAAGTGAGAGAATACAAGTATAACATTACATTATGCATTTAAAGATAATGTCTTGGGAGGTCTTTTGTGATGTGCTTTCTTACCATACTTCGGCGTAAGGAGGAAACATAATAAAAGTGTTAATAAATCCATGGTTGGCAGTATTATAAAACTGCTGCTGCTGCTGTTGCTGCTGTTGCTACGGCTGCAGATTACGTATGGCTGTCTATTATCTAAAATAATCCACTACGATAATGATGATGTTGGTAATGATGACTGCATACAATGGCAACGTTGTACATGATCTACTTATAAAATTGTGCTTAAAAGTTTTTTCTTCTTCTTTTGTTTTTTTATTTAAAATTCTATGCACAATTGTTGCAGGGCAGGGCTGGATTACATTTTACATTAATCCTTTGAGCTGCAAGGTTTTTGCTCGATTACTTAAAATATTAGCACTTTCTTTTCTCCGTAAATATTCCATTCAAAGAGAATTAACGCAAGCATTCATTTTTATAATTTTATTTAATTCATTTTCTTGCATTTCTTTATTTTTATTTGTTTTTTTCTTTATATTTTGTTGCTTTATTTTCCATTAATTTGACAATGAAATGACATCATTTCAATTTTCATTTCATTGGTCGCAAAAAACATTGAAAAGCCTCTTTTGAATGTTACCGTTATCGTTGTATATATATGAGCTTTAAATGGAATCACTTGCAAACAACCTTAAAACAAAATCCGTTAGATGAATGAGAGACTTTGAAAATGATGTCAACATTTCCGCCAACAACATATTCACTTAAACATACACAAATACAACCACACTACAACATTCATTTATGTGTTGCACGGACCACAAAACATGGTAGTCGGTAGTTGGTGTTATCCACCGATAAAAGAAACAAAAGTCAAAAAAAAAAAATATCATCAAAAACATTCATCAAAACATCTCGTTTACACTTTTACATCTACAATAACAATACGTAACGAGAACCTCAATTGCTTTACATGGCACGATGGTTCCTTCTCTAATTTTCGTTGTTTGATGTAAAAAAAAGAAGAAATAAATTTTTTTTTTTTTTAAGCTTTTCTATCCTTATACGCTTCACGACATAAGATGCGCATACACACCGACCGTCATTTAATGTAGCTTTAAATTACAAGTAACTTCGTTTACGTCGCGTCATGGCCGTCTGTTTCTGGCCAACAACCAAAGATGACTAAATCAATGTTTTGCATTTAATGATGAACGTTCGAGTTACTGTCGCCACACCACATAGAATTTTGTCCTTTAAATCTCATTGAATTCGTATGCACACGTGCGTATATAACGGTACTCTATGTGCATATAAAAGTATGTAAGAGTATTTTATATACGCGTTATAATTTTGAATTGCGTTCAAATCTCAGCGAAATCACAAATGATACTGAGGCCACTTGGTATCCTGTTAAATCCTTTATTTTGTTGCCAAAAAAAATTTTCTTTGGCTCATTGTCTAGCAACATAAACTACATATACATATTCACCACACACACGCACACACACACACACACACACACACGCGCAGCAACAGCAGCAGACATAGGCACACACACCTTGTTTGTTTGTAAGTAAATTTGCTTGCTCTCCTCGCATTGCATGATTGCTGTTAAAATCATCGTCTCCATCACAAGTTTTATTTCATTTATTCGTTCGTAACTTCGTGTTTTATATATAAACTCGTATTTATATATTCAATAAAGAGTCAGTCCCATAAACATGTTGACACAGTTTTTTATTCTCAGGATATTGCAAAATATTGAATTTGTTACATATTGCATTGCATCATACTTTCGTTTTATCTCAGAAAAAAGGTTTCTTTTACATCCTTTGAGCACTTGCTCTCCTCTTACAAGCTTCGTTGGCACTTTCTCTCTACCTCACTTTATTCCTCTATGGTTCTCTCTTTCTTTCTCTCTCCCTCTCCTGTCTTTCTTACTCTCTTTAAACAGGTTGATGACGAAAAATTGCTTAGAAACATTTTCGTAGATCAACATTGTTGATAAATAAATTTCAAGGGGTAAGGCAGAACCAAACCTTTGAATGCAAATTTGTTTCCAACGTATAAAGTTTTTGTACTGAGGGGTGCTTGTATAACAGTTGAGTTGCTAAAAAAGCTTAATACTGCTTATTATAGTAAATGATGGAAGGCAAGAGACATCTTTTGCAAAGATATCATGTTCATGCTTTTATATTGAAATTTTATTATGAATTCCCATTATTTCACAATTTTCAAGGATTTTTAATAAAAGCTTTGCGCAAAAAAGTTTTCGTACACTTAAGCACGAATTAACTGAAAGGTGAAGGTTACAAGTACATCCTTTAGTTTTGTGTCTGCCAAATTAGTTTGTTGTCCACTTTTCAGATATCTTATCATACGTCACAGCAAAGCATAAGCGGTTTTTGTATAAAAAAAAAAGCGTCTACTTTAGAAGAATGACAGATAGAACATTTTGTTCAGCATGGTGTCCACCGTTAGCTACACAAGTGGTCTTTGAAGCGCATCTATGTAAGCATACTTTTGGGTATCGTCATTGCTTGTGAAGGCCAACATTTGAATTAGGGCTCCGTCTTGGTGTAATAGAATTTGTTTGTGTAAATATGTTTGTGAAAAGGATGTGGGTCAGAAGAAGATATACCCGGCGAATACTGCGCGAGTGGCAGCATATTCCAGATCAGTGTTGCTGACATATTTTGTACACATTTGCTGGAATGAGATCGAGGAAAAACCTATACTGAAAAAACCACATTTTCACATGTTACACCCACGTTGGTGACATTTCTGTACGGTGGTTTTATTAACCTAGGACAGTTCATAACACGTCACATTCAGCTAATCCCCCTAAATAAGTGGAGAGTAGATATTCTTGTTTACAGTTCGCATTAATGTTTCCTTTCGACCGCGCCATGGTTTTCAGACCTCCGAATTTGTATCGTGTTCGCTCTTCCTCTCTCACACCCCTCGAATGCAGCAGCATTTTCCTTCGAATAAGCAGGAAAAGTGGTACTCTTCAGCAGAATAACTTACATCGTTACGAAAGGCTTAAAGACAGTTCGTTCAAGGTTTAACAATTTTTCGCAGAAAAAGTAAAGTCATTCATGTCTTAGAAAGCGCGAAAGAAAAACACGAAAGAAGGTAGGTGTACATCTTGTACACCTATTATAGAGTATAAGCCATTTGCTTACGGTTGATGTGCAGATTAAAGGGCAAGTTCGTGTGCGCAGATCAAAAGGTTTTATTTTTAAATAGAGAATTAGTGAGAGCTTCTGCTACCTCAATAGATAGAGAGTGTTGGAACGCTCGGCTTTAGGTACGGCTTGGGCTTATGGCGGACCACAGTAGACCCCAGTGTTATCGATAGTTAGCGGAGCCTCCAATAAATTACCGCATTCGGCGCCAGTTCTTACGCCCATCAGGCACAAATTTAGGAATCTATCGCGACCACTTTTCTATTGCATAAAGACATTTATATCTGGATTTCTGAAGGAAAGCACAAAGGATATAGATATAGATGTTCGCGAAAGCAATTGTTTTCTCTTCTAGAGGTCTTGCACACTTACTAACCGTTCGTCTTATGTTTATAGGCTCGTCATACTTAAGTTTGCATTATACACCAAAATGGCGCCATTGAATCTATGTTGCAAGCTTCAGATAAATATCTTGACTGTAAACTACTCTATTTTGCCTGCTGAACTTGTGTTGAAGGCAAACATTAGAAAGTCAATAATTTATGACATTTCCGTGAAGAGATGGAAGAATAGAGTTTGGTGGCTAAGTCCACTTATGATGTTACACTAATTTAATAATGGATGACATTTCGATGAAGGAATCGAGGTACAAAAATGGGGGCTAAGTACACATCTTGCACTGATATAAATTCCTCGTAGGACGCGTTTAGTAAGCGTCTTTTTTCAATATCCAAAAATCGCCTTAACTTCCAACTTTATTCGTTAAAAACAAGAAAAAGTAGCAAGCGCACGCACGTTCGATTATTCGGTTTAAGCCGAAAGCAACATTTTCTTTTTCCTCCGAAGGGTGCCTATGTATTCAAAAGTTTGTAGAATGCAGAAGGGAGTTTCAGAAGCACCATAAAGTAATTATATATTCTTGATAAGCATCAGCTTTTGCATCGATTTAAACACATCCGTCTGTCCATCTGTGTAATGTGTATGATAAACATTCTCCTGACCAAAAAAATTAAATTATCGGCTTCGAATTCGGCAACAACGTTAGAAATTCTTGCAGGCAAGCTGGCATTAAAAATGGGCCAAATCGTTCGAAGGACACGCCTACACTGCAACATAAGTTAAACAGATACCGAATAAATATTTGCACGTATATCCCTTAAGAAAGGGAAAATCAGCCACGCCCATCCTATGTCATAGAGTATGAAAGTGTAGCTTTTTAGTTTTTTGTGGTGGTTTAGCATGCATGAAAAGTTCGCTTACAGCCGGATATAATTTCCTTATGTTTCATTTTATTTTTTTACAAGTTACAAGTGATTCCGTCATAAGCCAACAATTTAAAAAAAAAAAATCTAAAATTTATTATTAAAATCAAAGCATTTAAATGACTCTTCAAAAGTATTAAATTACTTTACTCAAGGATTACTTTATAATTAATTTCTCCCTTTTTTTTTTCTTGCTACGAATAAAACTTGGAAAACATGTCGTCGCCTACACACATATGTAGGCATACGCCTAAACAAAATAAATTCATCTACAATGGAGTCGTGAAGTCGTCAAAGTCAAAGAGCAACAGTATGCCTGATTAAACACGATTAAGACAATTCGACGAACATTTTTTAAGTTTAACGAGATACAAGAAGAAAATCGAAAAATAAATTCTTTCAAAACTGAAAGCAATTGTAAGTAAGCAGAGAAACTGCTTTTAATTACAGCAGTCAGTAACTCTAGTTAAATTAAACTGATACGCGCTAGCAAAAGTCACAGTAAGCCGTGTACGTAAATAGAGGAGAAAAACTCAAAAGTAGAACAAGATGAACTTTTCAATGAATGAACGAATGAATGAATGAAAAGTGAATCAAAATAAATTAGTTTGTGCTGCCTGTGCGTGTGTGTGTGTGTGTGTGTGTGTGTGTAGAAAGTTTCATGGAATAAAAAGTTTTTTATCGAATGCGTTTTAAAGAAAATGAATTTTTTAATGAACAAAAGCATTTTAGAAATGTGTGAAGTGATAAAACCAAAAAGGAAATTAAGTCTACTGATGGGTGGATTATTAAAAAGCAATTCTTATAAACGCTAACGCAGCACAAATGAATCAACGAACGACTCGACCATCGTAACCAGATAGATAATGAAATTGCGTTCTCTAGCTGATAGTTTCTTGTAATGAAATCGTTTGAATTAATTAAACATGAATTTTTCTCTTTGCCGATCAAATAAGCGTAACTTACTTAACGCTAGCACAGGCCACAAACTTATGCGATAAATAACAGAGATCAGAATCTACTGCTCTGTAGAGCAACAAACACTAGTTCTTAATCTTCTTAGTCTTTTCTAATTTACGTACATCCAACACCCACATCCAGTACCTCTGCATTCAAATCGCCTGCAATGGAAAGTTCTTCTGCTCTCATGTTAATATTAAGGATCCTGCTAATAGGTTTGCCACCTATTTATTTTTAATGCTTTCACATTCTGGCCACAATCCCGAGCTGGCTTGTAAGTTTCCAGTGATCCCATAACTTAGTTTTACTATAATAAATGCGTTTTTTTTTGATTCTGATTGAATTTTTCTCTACGAACACTGCCTTTGTCGATTCTTTTGCCCGGCAAAGGCACATATGGTCATGATTCGGCTACGCCCTTCCTTCTTTTTTGATACTCTTTTATTGGCCACTTTTCCGTATGCATGGCAGACGGCATCTGCCTCTGTGCCTTTTGGTGTGTTACTTGTTTCTGCTATTGCTGTTACTTCCCCTTTTTTACCTTTCATTGGAATTGAAGTGAGTTGAAAGGTAATAGTGAATTTTCTCCGCTTGAGATAAAGTCGCCATATTGAACTTCAATGCAGGTATATTAGCTCTAAGGATCCAAAAATCAAAAATTGCGTTGGCGAGACGCGTTTGAGACACATTTATTCACAAATTTTCAAACGCAGCTTAAATTGACTCCTACATCACATCAAAGTTTCCCTAGTTGATGCAAATCTTCTTGTTTGATTCCTCACATATCGCAATGTCACATCTCTTGTTCTTGTATTTACCAATATAACGTATCCTTGTTTTCCATTCATAGTGGTAGACATAAAGCTGTCTTTATGACACGCATTGACACCTTGTGCGATTCGAAGGTATCAAAGAAACACATGACAGATTAAATGTCTGAGGCGTACCTCGCAACATTTCTCAGCCCAACAATGCCATCGTGATATTACACACTGTTAACTTATCCGAAATGAAGTGACGTTGAACTTCTTACTTATTTGATTGATATCTACCACTTTTCCTCAGCATAACCCATCACGGTACGGCGTCAATGGCTTCGAACCTTATTACCAAAGAGCAACGCTGTGTTTTTATTGTACACTAACCCCTTACGCTAATGAAATACACCAGGAATGCAATATCTTACGAATCTTAAATTAAAGTTTTTAGGTAAATTTGATCATCACGGCTTGAAACGACACATGTTAAACTAGAAGGCTAGTATGGAGGCAAAATTAGATCAAATTTTAAAGAAAGCAAAAAATTTAAATTGTGTTCCTCCATTCCTGATATCGATAAATCAGTCACATACATAAGATGTCAAGCTAATTTACTAAAAAGATTATCGGTTTTCTATCGGAATATTGCTCTGAAGAGAAAAAGCAAAACATACATAAAAATATCATATATAGAAAAACTTTCCCTTCATTCAATCATATATTTTGTGTGAACTTCTTTCAATAAAAACTTTATCATAAGCAACGAAATCTGCGATGCGTCAGGAGAGTCGTCGAGAAAGTATATGCAAAATATGCCAAAAAATTGTGATAAGAAAGACTACGCGCCGTAAAGAACGCAACTTAAATTGTTTGAATAGAACTCGCACGGTGCGGAGTATAACACCCTTTACTGAATCAACGGTAAGCAAGCAGGTGATTGGTTTCAAAGGGGCTGATCAGATACCTTTCGATTACAGCTATTGGAAAAATAGAAGATATAGCATATCTCGCGGGACCGATTTAGATCGCATAATTAATAAATTAGTAAAAGATCATCATCACGCCAATGTAATGATAATGATAACTCCGTCAAGTAGACACCAAAATCTATATAAATTGCATGTAATTGAGCGGTACAGTCGCGTCCACTTGGGTATGACCAGCATAACGCAGACAGAGTTAAATAACTTGAAGCTGAGTGACGCGTTTCAAAAGTATTGCATTGTCTTTAGTTCGCGTTACATCAATTTGAAAACGGTCGCCCTCGAAAGTAAAACTATTAATAATTTGGTTAATGCTTTAAATAGAAACTGTTGCTGCCTTCAGTTTAGTATGGATACCAACAAGTGCATCGGATCGCAGTGTACTCTTAAGAATCAAATTAGCACCGCTGGTGATTTTTTTAAACAAAGTCCGAAAATTTTGGAAGCTACAAAGAGTATCATGCAACCTAATCTAGAGGCTGGTGACGGAATGATCGCCACCGAAAAAGAAATGCTTTATCTCATCCATTGCATTAACGCAAGTTCACCAACCAGGGGAAAAGATATTGACCGATTTTTTAAAGTGACCGAATATTTGAAATTTAATATTATTCTACGCCCGGAATTGTGCGGGATATTATCACCCATACTCAACGACGACGCTGCTAATCTGACACGTTTCCACTTGGAATGTTTTAGGCCAGATAAAAAATACATGGGAAGCATTTGTTTAGACAGTGAGGAGTTGTTAAGGAAAATAGACAACAATCCCGGCCTACTAGACAAAATTCAAGTAATTGAGGACGTGTTCGAAATTACATCACTACCGCCGATTTTAATAAAACTATTTCGCAACTTATGCTTATGGTTAGGCTTAGAGATTATTTATGATATGGTGGGAGAATACTTTTTTGATCGGTATAAAAACGTAGTCTCCTTATAAACTTTGTAGAAAAATATTTTCACCAAACATTTAGTAAAAACAATAAACAAATAAAATAAATAGAAACTAATCCAGAGCATGGAAAGTGGGCATTAATCTCTCTGAGTCTGTGTGAAGGCAAGCCCAGCCAGAAGCAAGAGTGGGACCTAATTATTCGGTGGTGCGAAAAATATATGCAAGTCGGGGAAAAATTTTGATTATGTCTGTCTGTCTGTCTGCTGCTCTTTTCGCGTACAACTTGCTTGTAGAAAACTTTTAATATATTTTGATAAAGTTTGCTGCACTGACATGTTCTAGCCCAAGGGAGAACGGTCTTGAACCTGGTTTAGATCACATCATTTTTACGCTTTTCTTTCGGAATGCAATAAAAGATGACGCTATTTTTGAATTTCTTCTACGCATGAATAAGCGAACAGGTAAGAACCGCTACTACCAAGTCAGTGCTCACGAGTTCAATATCAAGTGCCGATATCAAGTTGGATAAGTGCTCAACCTGTAAAGACATAACCATCCATTTGGCTACGGCCACAAGCTGCCTATCCCTGTCTCCTCCCCACATCTTTTCGACCGTTGTCGCGTTACACGAGTTGGGAATATACCCTCAGTGATTGGTCATAATAAAAAAAAATATACCTGTATTTATAAACGCAGTTGCAAAAATAACCTTTTATAAGGCAGTAAAATTGAGTTTTTAATACTACGTCATGACAATTAATGTAGAAGAGCTATTTCACTATTTCGCTATTTCGCTATTTCAAATTTTGGACTCTCCATTTTCCACATCTTTTCCTATGGAAAGTGTCTCGAAAAAAAACCTTTTATGTGGGAAGAATAATTAATTTTGGAGGTTTGTTTATGAAGAAAATAAGAAAAGTACCGCATATGGTGACAGATTGATAGATGACAAATTGAAAATCGCTGAAAACGATTTGCTCAAATCAGTGCGGGCTGTACACTGCAACTTGGGATCTTCTTGGGATAAACGACCAATCGCTTATGGGATGCCCCCAATTCGTATAACACGACGACGGTCGGAGAGAAGTTGGAGAAGTGAAAGTGATAAAGAGATGGTGGGCTCGACGACCCACAGGTCCATTTCGTAAATGTTACTCGTTTAACAGATAAGCCCTTGCTATAGCCACGACCGGGGGGAATGAAGCTTAGCGCATTTAAGATTTGGATACGCGAACGTTGACTTAGTAGTCGCGATTCTGACCTACTCGGCTACGCATTTGGATCATGCCTGAGTACTCACTTAGATTCGTCGGAGTTGTGAATGAGAAAAAAGTAGAAAAGTACAAGAAAGCCATTATCTGCTTCTTGAGGAGCATTTGCAAGTACGCAGTCTTTGTCTTCTCTTTCAAACTTTCTTCTTTGCTTCAAAGGAAATCTTTACAAAACACATTGCACGCTAACCAAAGTTTATGTATAGAGTAAATCAACCGCGAAAGCCATAGACAAGAAAATAACAGCATCGTGTTCAAAATTCCCGAGTAAGACGAACTTTAAATTTTATCTGCTTTAGACTGGAAGCCGGCAGCATTCTTTATTAGAAGTCACATTTCAGCTGGTTTGGGATAAGGAAATTTCTAAAAATTTTTCGTTTTCTATTTTAAACTTCCCGCTTAAAGCCATCAAAGTTTAAGCTTTAAAATGGCATGAAATAAACGATTTAAGCTTTCATAAGAAATGCAAACTCGATAAGCATTAGTCAGCGGAAAATTTTGCTTTTATTAACAACACGGCATTAAAGGAAAAATTATAATTCTAAACGATGGAAACGTATGAATGTATGTGCGTGCATGTCAAAACGAAATATCTACCAATTGAGAAAACTGACAAGTAGTTACCGTGATTGCACGAAGCCTTTTCATGTCTTTTATTACATTTACCGTATGTACCGACTGTATGTACCGACTGCATGTACGTACTAAACAGAGATTGAAAAAAAGCACAGGTTATTCCTCCTTATGCAGGCTCTCGTTGGAAATCTTAATCTTAATATTCCTTATGCATCTTACGCAGTTGTTGCTTATTTCTACTTTTTGATAAGTTAAACTCTTTTGAATTCAGACACTTGACGAATTTCGTTATATCAAGATATGCATGCAGAGTAAAGAATTTTTAATAAAAAAATTTGATTATGGATATGTTAGGTGCACGTACGTACATACATTCATCGCCAAATAATATTTTTTAATGTGTGCTAATTAAATCTAAAAATAGTTCAGTTTACTCTCGCTTATGCTGGAGTTTACGCAACTCGTTCTGTTTTAATTTTACCAATGGATTGGCGTTCGCTTGTCTGCTGGAATTCGTAAAAGAAAGCAAAAAAAAAAAACAAAATTGCACACTTTTGCTCTACTCTGCTCTATCCTGCTGTAAATCAGGTAGCAAGTCTGCTTTGATTATGAATGCGCCACACGCACAATAGCTAAAAGGTTGAAAAAGACAAATTGCTCAAAAAATATTCAATGCTTGGCTCATTATAGACTTCACTATCAAAACCTACATCTCTGCGAATTCTAAGGAGAAATGATTCCGATATGCTTAAGTTACCAAAATCATGCGACTAACCAGTCCGCCGACATTTGTTAGCACCGATGTTCCATGTTGTCAACAAGAAATTAGCAATAAGTCGGCTTAGCCTTTTTAGCCTTTTCATAGCCTACACCCTATACCCTCTGGTTCGGGATAAATTAACTTTGTGCTGATGTATGTTACTTCTGGGAGAACTTAAACCAGGACCACCAGTTTATTACACCAATATGAGCTTGTACGCCAATCTGTCTGTCCCACGTCTGTCCATATATTCGTGTGCCATGAGCTATAGGTCGCGATATTTTGGTGAACACACTGACACTGACATGTTTTAGCCCAAAAATGCACTCTATTGTAAATGGATTGAAACCGACCACTTTCTCGACTATTCATCATTCAACGCGCTATTGTGAAAAGTTGTTGTATGAAGCAAAACTGCAAGCCCCGAAATCCCTCAACAAGAACCACTGAATAATAGCATTTCGACATTCTAAACTAATGCGAAAAATTTAAGTCGGATGGATGACCAAATATTTATATGGTGAAATGGTCTAATTTTCAATATTTTATGGTAAAAATCGATGCATAAGAGAATTTTGATAAAAAGTTTAATTGCGCCAAATTTGGATCAAGTAGCTCTATTTTTACAAATCTCCACTTACAAGGATTGTTATAGAAAATGAACTCCTTTACGACAAAAAGATCTAATTTTTAAAAGGTTATGACGCAATTATGACTTTAGTAGTGGTTTGACATAAAAATCTAATTGAACTAAATTTGTGTCGCATAAGTTTTTTTTTAGAGGTCGCCCTATACGCGCGTTATTATAAAAGGCACGCCCTTACCGCACGTCGAAGTTTAATATGTAGGTTCCCTGACCAAAATAGGGGAAAAACAAGTAAAAACATTGCAACCAGTAAGCGCCGACCATTAAGCACCCAACGCTACTTCGCTCGTGACTGTTATTCATAACGCCTTACATTTTTTCATATATAAATAAGGAGTTACATGGAAAGTAGTTGGAAATCTGATCCGAACCATTGTCAACAGTTTTCGCTCTTATGTCAAAACGCTTCGTTCATTACAGTACGTCAAAACTTCCACCCTTTAGGTTAAACACAAATACATGGACTGTCATCAGACGGACAAGCAGGCAGATAAGCTAAGAAGAATTCACAAAATCCTTCCGTATAACCTAAGGTGAGTCTATCTCAAGCCCATCTGCCTGCTATATATATATTCCCACAATTTAATAACTTTGTATAAGAAGTGCTGCAAGATATAATAATAAAAGCTTTAACAAATAAATTAAATTTTAAATTAAGTTAAATTTTGATCAAGTCAGTCGTCGATTTCGGTCGCCTTCCAGTATAAGGGCTGTCGCGAGAAGCGTGCTTTTACATGAAAACAATGGAAGATCCTTGGTGTATTATCACGAAAATGCATGGGCAACTGTGTTGGGTCAAGTAACGTAAGTTATTTAACGGCAGCCTCGTCCGGCTACAATGTTTTTATGTATTTTAGCATAAATCATTTTTAGCTATTTTTTGTTAAAATAAAAACCTGCACGATATTAGCAATTAGTTAATTTCAGTGCAGTATCTTCGATGCTCTACATGTCTTTAATCATTGACCGATGACGAGGTTCAAAACAACGCAAGCACCCATATAAAAATCGGTGGAGAAATCAACATGTCATCATTAATGGATATATGGGGAACATTTCAAATGGAGTCAGAACAGCAGGACACTGTAACATTTTTAATGTAAACGAAGAATAAGCTGTAATTCAGTTATCCTGATAATCGGCCGCTTGATAATATGGTAGCGCAGTCCAGTAGACTTATAGAAGCAATTTTTGTCGATTCTTGGGAAAAAAATATAAACTTTTCTGCCTTAGCAGACTTGGCGTCAGCGATATGCAGGCATTGTACTTTCATTTAGGTTATCCAGCGGCAAAATTTTTTCGGGAAACGTAAATATTTGCTGTAATCGCATTTTTGCACTACGTTAAATTGCTCCCATTTGCTTCACTTAATGTTTCAATCATGACATAAGACGTGTTGACGTTTTATTCCTACATCTTGTCTGAACACTCACAATAAAAATCCGCATATTCGCACTTTATATAGCAATAAAGTTAATGCGTTTGACTGTAAAAATGGAAAATAATTTGAATATAAATGCAAAAGATATTCGACTTGAAGGGGCAAACGAGCAATAATCCAACTCAGACCAATTATTTAGATGGTATCCAACGGTAAAATAAAATATTATAAATTTTTCATTTGTTCTTTATTCAAAGGGTAATAATTTATGTTGTACACTATCAGAAGTGTCACTGCAATGCATTTTTCTACATTTCGTAGGTTTCTCCATAACCGTCAGCTACGACTCTTCCTGCCGTTAATTTCTTTATGCTTCTCTAACTCTTCGAATTTATTATGATGATACTCCTCGTTATAGTATAACTGTGCCTCTGTGCTTGCTTTAAGTGCCAATAGCCTTAAAATGCACACAACGGGATTAGCGTGCCATAACCGTCATCATGCTCATCATCATCGTCATCATTATCATCGTTTATGAACTCAACTCATTGATTCACTTCACTTACCATTACCACCGAATCGACCAAGCGATTATGTGAACGTATATATGCGCACTTGCGAATGTATGAATAATGGCTGTTCTAAGGACAATTTTGTTACAGAACAACAGAAATGGCATTAGAATATGTTTTAATGGATAATGAATTTATCATGTGCGCTCGGGCACATGCAATTAATATATTTATTATTAGGTAATGCCTTCGCTAAGCTTTTCATTAACTAAATTTTTTCTTTTCGCTATGTGCTTATGATATTTTTAAAAAGTTTACTTTAAGAACGAACAGTAATTTATAAAAAAAAAAAATATATATATATTTAATTTTATAACTTCAGGCAGTTTTGGACTTTGGTTCAACGTGGAAAGCATGTATTTAGAGGCAAACAAAAAAAAACAAATTCTGACGCAGTCAACTTTTAGAAGAAACTTCTTTCTCGTTATTTGCAAGACGTAGCTGTTCTCAGCCTATGCATTTTTTCTCTTTTTTTTTGCTTCTGCAGAGAAGGCGCAATCTACCGGTTTTGCATTTATTTGGGTTATCGAAGGAGATCTCTACTCGCATAGTTTAAAAACGGAATAATTTTTATTAATTTTTTACTTTGTTAAGTAATAATTTCTTTTCATTAATTTTAATGTCACGTAGGCGTGTCTTTTAAAAAAAAAAAAAATTGAAATGAAATCCCAATGCCCTCTAATATTACGTGGCCGATTTTTCCATTTCTTTATATATACGGTAGAATCTCTTATACCTTATAAGTAAAGAGCATGAAACCAAATACCGTTTACATTTGAAAAGAAACAAATGTTTTCAGTTTGCATTATGCTGTGGCGTGTGGTTCGGCCGATTTGCCCACAAACTCAGAATTTTACTCTCCTCGAGAATATATACAGCGTATAGAGTCTCTGAAGCTAACCACAAAATAAATGTATCCTCTGTCGACATGAATTTCAACGGAACGCTTTCTCTCTATACATTGTACAAGTTCCATGGAACGCTTTCTCTCTCTACATTATGCAAGTGTTTTTTCTGTCGTCATGAATTTCAACGGAACGTTTTCCCTCTATACATTCTACAAGTGTTTTTTTTACAGTACGGATATATAAAAGTGAAAAACAATAATACATACATTCACATACTATATAAGGAATTTTGCTTACACGTTAGCAATGATTGCGCTATTTCGCTGCAAACTTATGCACGATATTTTATTTACAAAGCCTATGGACGATATTTTATTTACGAAGGTCTAGTAATGTAAGAAGGTTAGTTAGTTAATTTTTCAGTAAAGTTATTTTTAGCTTATTAACGAGCCTCAGAATAGTTTGCATTTTTCAATTAAAACATTTATTGCATTGAACCCTCAAAATAGAAGTAGCTAAGCACGGCAGGCTGTTGGTTTTTCGACCCGAGTTCAAATCTCGTTGCAGGTATTATGTGCGAACTTTAGATGTGCTTTTTTTTAAACAAAGGCAGCCATTTAAGAAAGTGTTTTAGCATTTCATATCTAATTAACTGCGAGCTGTTAATTTTTCGGCCCGAGTTCAAATCTCGTTGGGGGTATTATTGGCGGACTCTAGATCTGCTTTTTTTTTAAAGAAAGACAGCCATTTAAGAAAATGCTTTAGCAATTCATACCTAATTTAAGCAGGTTCTCGCATTAATTACCCCATAAGAGTTATTTCTTATAACTAAATTAAAAGAATTATAGATTGACTGAAAGAATATAGTAGCAGCGCGCAACAGTAAGTAAATGATAAACTATACAAAGACCTGATCAGAGTGGACAACCGAATTCATCTACTGAAACAACGATTGCGATCTGCAAAGTGAAAAATTAAATCTATTCTCAAATTTTTTTCTTTTCTCAGTTTTGTGCATAGCATGCGTTAAACTCTTGCACTTCTTCCTCTGTAAACACAAAATTATTTATTATTAACGTAAGGTAAAGCTTATTTATTATAACTTATAAGCATAAATTAAAATTTTTGATTTAAGTTTCATAAACTAAGCTTTGTACCTTTTCTCTGATGGTTTTTAACAGAGATGTACCTTTCTTCAGTTGTGAAAAGCTTTTAATAGGCACAAAAAAATATCAGCGTCGCATGAATACGTAGTGTAAGGTTCGCACTTGACACACAATGAACAAAACTTATAAAAATCATTTGTATAAATATACTGTTGATAAAAAGACGTTTAGAGAATTCTCAATTAAAAAATTCTTAGTGAGTTCTGTCGTAGGATGTATAAAACAAAAATGATACCTACGCTAGGACCGTTTATCCCCAATTACCCAGTTTGCATACCTGTCGGTTCGGGACACATGCAATATCATCAAGCACCGCAAAGTATCTCATACAACTTTGTCCTTCCAATGCCACAGCCAGGACAACCAACGACTTATCATGCAGCCGCTAGAGCATATCAAGTGCAGCGTTATCCAAACCCACCACCGCTGGAGCCGGAGCTTTATTCTCGAAGGGTTCGCCGATTTCGCGATCGAACTCAGCCGCCACGGCAATCATCACAGCCAGCACCCTTACAATCGTATGCAGATCAACTGAATGCCGCTTATTATGCCTACCAACAACAACAAGATATCTATAAGGAAGAACAAAGAGAATTGTTACGCCGCTTCGACCGGAATTATTAAAATTATTAAAATGCGTAACGTTTGCAAATGTGTATTTTCAACTCGCTCTCTTTTCACTCAAACTTGAACTTTGTAATTAGCAATTTAAAGCTCGAGAGAACCAAGCTCTGCAATATTCGATAAATTAACTTTTGAATCTGTAAGACATGGAAAATTTACCGAATATGTCAGATAATAAGAAAAATTGTTAGAATAACTAACAAGCGAATGGAGAGAATTGAGTTCGACACATACTACAGGATAAGGGCAATTATTCGAATCTGTTAGAGAAGGCGAAGAAATGAACAAAAAGTAAAAAAAAATATATATCTGATATAAAATCTTACTGAATCATACTAGAGCATAAGTATGCAAGAAAGTGTTCAGTATATATATATATATAAGATAAAAGACATTTGTCGAACATGTTTACGTGCGCAGAGATGAAAATATTCGAGGATTGGAATAATTGGCGGAAAAATATTCAAACCAAACAAAATGAGAAGAAGGAAAGGTCCGATGGTACACAGCAGGAAAGTTGAGGTCATTGGCGGAAAAGAGCTTTGAAACGAAAATATTCAGAAGACGAAAAGTCAACAAAGCGTAGCGGCTGCAAAGAAATAGGGCCTTAAACACGGTTCTGGTACATCTATCAATAAATATCTTCGTCATAAATTAGGGCTTAATTTTATCTTTTATTTATTTAAAAAAAAAAAGAAAATTCTCTTTAATTGTATCGAAGAGAATTAATATACACGTATATAAGCTACTTTAAGTGTATGTTGATTGTTTTTGGTATAATAGATAAGCTTTTGGAAAAGTTCTTGCAAAATCACCTTATAAATATTAAACAAGCTTACCAGATTGATTTTGACTTTAATAAAAATACGCTAAAATGTCTAAGGCTGTTTAAAAGTAATGCACTTGTAAATAATACATAACTTGAAGATAATGATTGAGACGGTACACGTTCAATGGTGTCTTCTAAAGAGATTCTCTAGTAGTAAAAGAGTAAGTTCCCGAAAAGCTAAAATCGATAATTTCCTTCTTTTTTGTTTTTTTTTTGTCAAGTACGAAATTATGTAAAAACTTCAAAATGATGATATTTAGAAAAACCGGGCGAATTTTTTTGGTTACTATTAACCGCAATGTTTTCCTAGTAATTTAAACGTAGACGAAGAACTATAAAAAAAACCACGAATTGAAGAAAAAATATAAGTTTTTATATTATACATTGGTCCTTCAGTTTGTTATAGACATAACTTAACATTATTAGAATTTCATTAGAGTAAAGATATAAATTCTAGGAGTAAATGTAGGATGAACGCTTTCTTTTTGTTTTTTTTTTTTTAAGGTAAGTTAATTTAGTTGCTTTAATGAAATCATATATTTTTTTGATATTGCTTCCACACTGTCCGTAGGATTAGATGTTCCGAAAATGTATCTTCGAATATTGCAATCATCGGAGGGGTGGAACTCTTAAGAATCGAGAGATGTGTTGCAACGGTAGGCCCAAGGCGGGTTATTGCAAATGTTTTGATCTTGATTTTTGAGGTTAGATTTAATGTGCGAATAGCGTGGATGATAGCAGTGTCGACTTTTTCGTTCATTTTCTCTCGAAAATAACTTAACAAAGTCATTGTGATCACAGAAAGCTCAAAGAAACTTTGGTCACTACAAGAATAAGTCAAGACATGATAGCCGGTCATATCCGATCATTGAGCATTTGATACCATTTGCAGGAGTACTTGTGTTTGCTTGTAGGTGGGATGATCCTATAATTGACGCATTGAAATCCATTTCCTCCGAGTATCAGCCTTTTCCGCGAAATTTTGTAAAAATAATTCGCCCAATATGTTGAAATGTATGGAATAATTTCAGATGGATACGGAAGCTTAAATCGATAAACGAAATAATTTGGAATCCATTGATATAACTAGATGTTCCATACGGTTATACTCTCTATTATCTCTTCGTATGATATCGTATACTTCGGTTTCATTTTCTACTTAACTTATTAAGTATCCATCAAAATAATGAAAGGTAAGGAGTTTCTTCTTCATCTTACCCCGACTTCTTCAATCGTTTGTCAATTCAGTACATTGATGTATTAAGAAAAATTTTAGCGCTTTTTCATAAACATGCGGCAACGTTAGGCCAACCTATTGTACGAGGGCAAAGGAAACCCTTTTAGGATTCAAACCAACACCATTTCGCTTATCGTCACTCTGGAAGAAAATACAAGTGGAAATAAACAAAACTCATTAGTAAATAAAGAAGGTAGCAATTGTTTTCATTTTGAAGTGGTTACAAATAAAATAACTTGTACAAGACAAAATTCAGAAAGTATGCAATTAAGAATTCCATTAAGAAAGAGAAAAAATCGATTGTGCATTTAAAGGAATTGCTTTTCCTTCTTTTTTTTATTTCTTTTTTTGTTATTTTAAGTAGACAAAAGCATTAAAGTATTGAAGTTTTGCAACCTGAAATCAAGTTCTGAGCAAAAAACAACAAATGATATCAAATCAAACAACAGAAATTCTCTCGACTCGACAAACATGAAAATAAAATAACAATTTTACACATTAGCCCCGGTGTTTGTTGTTATTCTTGGTGCGTGCTGTTGCTTCATTACACCAAAAGGTGACTGTTGCTGCTGCCGATTTCGTATTTTCTCTTTCGGGCTTTGCTATTATGTTAATTGGCGTCATGAAGGTGTTATTATCCTTAATTCTATCCTTAATGTTTACCGTGTCATTAGTGAATTTGGTTATATTAATTTGGTCGGAATACCCTATGCTTTTCGGTTCAGATGCTTCGTTGACCACCGTAAACCAATGGCTTGAAGAAAATAATCTCACCGAGTATAAACAATTATTTAAGGACAAAGGTACGTTCAATATTTTTACTCACTGTTAATTATAAACCACTAATTTAAAGAACACTTTTAATGCGATTTCGTCAAAGTTCGCACATATGTTAAATATTTATTTATTTTCTATAGGAATTATGGAAATATAGAATTTATAAAGAGAGACAAAAAGAGAGAGAGAGTGAAGCAAAGCTTTACCTATTTAGTAGCTCTTAAACAGCTTTAATAAGTAAACTCGCTACATGAGCAGAATTCGTTATAAATCTTAACAAATTTTTCTTTTTCACTTTACATTACATTTCTACATGAACTTTATTGCATTGCAGTTAATGTTAAAACAACAAGACAGAACTGTTACTGCGTCTAAGTCGAATATACAATTCCTACTATTAACTTACATACGATAGTTGGTTGCAAGTAAAAAGAACACATGCGTGCACAAAAACACATTTATTATATATGCATGACCGCTTGGCGGTAGAAATTGACATTGTCTTTAAATTGTAACTGGCCGACGTACAATCAGACGTGGCTTCTTGTTGTTTTTGCTCCTTTGGGATGTGTCCGTTGCGAGTTTCGATATTCCGCATGGATGTGCACAAAAGTAATATGCTCTTCTTCTTTGGGTCTACCTTGGGTATAAGAATCTTTCGAGTATAATAGGACAAAAACACGCAAGAAACTTTCAACGTTAACTCTTTCTCACGATAAGTTCCTCAAAGTGAGTTGGAGCACTAAAAAGCTTTCTCTTGCATTAGAAATAAAAAAAAGAAAAAACCTTCGAATTCCGAAAGGTTCCACCGAGATTTGAACTCGGATCGCAGGATTCAGAGTCCTGAGTGCTAACCAGTTACACCATGGAACCGACGTAAACAGTTAGGTCAGTTTTGCTATATATAATATTTATTTAATATTTAAAATTTAAATTTAATTTTTGATAATCTAATGTCGAACATAACTTTTGACAATTCGTCTGCAGTATATCGTAAATAGCTAAGACTTACCTTGCAATAAGTTTTATGCTTTCACCACCTAAACTGAATGAATCGTGTTTATCTCTGTGTTCTCATCTCACACAACAAGAAAGTTTAAATTTTTACACGACTGCTTAAATTGTGCTGTTTTTAAAAATGTCATGCTTACCTCTTCCTTATTTTTTGATTTGTGCGAATTATAAACATTTAACTAACATCATTGCGTTAGCATTGTTTTAAAAATATATATAAGAGACGATATAAAATGTTACTCCGCTTAAAAGAAGTACGACACTCAGTTAGCTCAAAAATGTGTCACACTGATCTATTTTCCATGTATTATCACAAGAACAATAGCTTAATACCCACCTACAAAAAAACTGAGCTATAATTTCTAAGAAAAAAGAAAAAGCGCGCTCACAACCCATAATCATAAAGGCATAGAGAGGCGCTACGGCCAATGAGGTCCGCAAACTCGATAATTTAAGAGTGATATTCAGCACTCCATAGCTTGCAAGACTATCCTTCAAGTGAGAGGGCTTACACCGAGATTGGAGTACCACACATGAAAATTTGGGTAGTCCAAACCTTCTTCTCGGAACAAGACGAGGCTTATCGTGTAACTCTAACTATTTAATACCCCCGCATTTGGGGATAACTATGACCGCCACTAATACTTTCCAGTCACACCTCACGTATCGCTTTAACCGAATCAATTTCTACTTCAGTTTCACCCAAAGGTTCATATCTAATCGTTTGCGCACACCGAAGTGCACCCCAAAGTTGTCATTTAACCGGATTCATGTACAGCATATCTATGCCACCAGTCTACATTGAAATTTAATCTATATTAAGCAAAGCATTTATGTTTATAGATATTCTGTTTCCATCGAAGTTTCCGCAGAAATCGAAATGTAGTAAGTTTCTCCCGAAGGCTTTACCCACGCAACGACTTCTACCTGCCTGCACAGGCACACATGACTTTCAATGCACAATCTGATCGCGTGCTTCCTATAGTTTTAATCTATGAGGCTTTCGAATTATAGGCATGATCTGTGTCATATATTACATTTGCGCCACACTTCCTATTCGCCATCCAGCTAATACCCCCGTTGCATTTTAGTTTACAAACAGCAAATATCAACGCAGTATACGTAGAGGATGAAAGGCTTCCATTGGAGCAGCGCTAACAAGGAAATTTTGGCAAGGAATTATAAAAAATTAAAAAATTTTCAGTACACGCTTTTTTATAGCACTATTCGTTTCGATTATTAAAACTGCGTAGAACATAAAAATGATTAAATAGGTCTCAACTGAGTCTATGTTAAAAATTGAAGCTAATTTCGTTTGATAAGATCAGATAGTAAGTTGTTGGATAGATTTATATCAAGTTATACCTAAAACGAATGTCCGCTTTTGTCGCGGAGTTATATCAACAAATCTGTCCCTTTTTTGTTTCCACACCTATAATATTTCCTGATGATCGCTAAGTCCACGTGATAGGACAGCAAAAGCTCCCTGTGAGTGTGTTCATTTGTGTCAATGTAATAGTGCTAACAAGGAGGTTGAACTTCTGCAACATTCTTTAGAAGCAATCCGATCAGGCTTACGTACAATCTGTTCGAGACATAAATCATTTAATGAAATCTAAAAAATGTTACTGATAGTAACTTCTATATGTAAATTGAAGCATAACCTGTTAGGAAAGGTGACGTTTGGGTCAGAGACTGGAGCGTCCTCTTCTAAATTAAAATTATCAAGGTACGAAAAGGTAGAGACGGGAAATCTTCTAAAGAAAGCATATTTTTTCTTTTATTCAAGCCTAAGAATGTGAAGCTTAATTCATAAGATTATGCGAATGTATATGCTGGCATCTTAGAGAGTTAGACGGCAGAAATAATTTAACATCATCTACATGTTTAACAATTTTAGGAAAATGAGTGAACGAAGGGAAATCGTGCAAATATAAAATAAATGAAATACAAGGGTAGCTTGAGAGACTCATGAGGAAGCAAAGATGTCACCTGAGACGTGAGATTTGAAGAGAACTTTTTGTTTTTTATTTTCCAGTTAGAACGCTTGCCACTTCGCAAATACGGTAGAAATCTAAGTAAACCAAACATTCTTTGTAATTATTTACGATACATCCTTTCGTTGAAGTCGATCAGCCTTTAATACAACCATATTAAGCGGGGAAAATTAACCGCTTGGCGCTATAAACTATTCGCCAGATAACAATATACTCAGATAACTTGTATAGTGCGCTGAAAATGCAATAGGAGGAGGAGTAACTAGTCTTTCATTAAGATGGAAGAGTTCCAGTATGCAGAGATTAATTGGAAAATTTTGTAACTAGCACTCTCCAACTCTTCAGCACGAATTTTTAAAGTACATCCGGACTCGGTGTAAAGCACACTGCTAAGCTATTGAAACGATGAAGCACCTTACCCTTCGTATATGCACGTAAGAGTACAAATATTGTAGGCTTTAGTAAAATATTGATTATAAGGATATATAATTCCATTGGATGAAATGTAGAAATAAATTAGAGAAAACCGAACAACCCAAAGATTGGATACTTTCAAAATACAAGAGCTTTGAAAACTTCTTACATGTCTTAAGAAAGTTGCCTAGAGTTTTTTCGTAGGATAAACTTAACTTTAGCAGAGTAATTACGTTAGTAAGCTAACTCAAGATACTGAAATTTTTAACGAGAACAAGAATATAGAAACTAATCTGGATAGCAATCACTGCTTTTATATTTTTTTACTCAGGGGATATTGCCTATAAGTGCATTATGTGAGTGAAGGTCAGAAAGAAGCTCAGAAACAGAAGAGATAGATAAGTAGTAGTCGCAACTTAGTGGATGTGTGCCCAATCGGTAACTGTTATGCCTTTACTTGAACGGTCTACCGCACTAACAATATAACCAGCGAACATCCACTTTGTAGTGACATTATAGTATCAGGCGAAATTTGCCTAACAGCAGCAGGAAGAGATAAAGCGTGTAGAGCCGTGGTGTTGTCGAGCCGGAACGCTCCGGAACATCGTTCCGGCACTTCCTTTTTGGACAGGAACGCGTTCCGGAACTAAAAATGATTTCTGATAACGAGAATTTATAATAAACATTAGAAGACGGGCGAAAATTGGTGGAAATCTCCCCCACGTCGTCAAATTTGGGACATGAGACCGCACAGAGCAGCCACCTACCCAGGATCGGCCCTGTCTATATAATTATATATACGCGTTCCGGTAAAAAAAAAATTAGCATGACACCACTGGTGTAGGGGATACTTATACGATGGATATTCTTGAAATTCTTCCCTGGTTAGGTTGATTGTGCAAAGTTTTCCCCAAAAATAATTGGCCATTGACTGTTGGGATTTGCCCTCGTTCGTTGAGAGAAACTAAGCAAATGCCCGAAATCACGTGAAGTGGATGCAGTAGATCTTTTAGACCGAACTGCATATTGTCCATGTGCACTCGCTAATGAAATAAAATTTTGCTATTACAACTAATAATGGCTGGTTTTAATAATTTTTAATGGCTGGTACATTCCAAGAATGTCCCCTATACAAGTCGAACGACAATTGCATACGTAAACATCCTACACGCTTCAGAGATAGTCAAACAGACATAAATGATGGGCAACATGTTGGATAATCGAAATTTTTGGTAATGAAATATGCTACCAAAATATTTGCATCACTTTGTCAGAAAGCAGCCAAAATCTTAATTAAAAAATGAAAATGGGAACAAGAAGTTTGAAAATTTCTCATCTCATTTATCTCATTTTGTTCGAACTTTTGGCAATCCATTCACGTTTTTATCAATATAGATTGAGTGATGATCAAAAATCGCACAGAAAAAGCATTGAAATGTTTTGACGCAAAAATGACTAATAGCTTGACTTGGCTACGTTTGCATTGGACAGTTAACTTTTTTGTCGCTGAAAAACTTGGTTTAACTACTTTTAGTCATTCTATTGAGTTTTTGAATTTTTCGAAGACACTACTTTGTGCCTTTGTACGTCGATGTCGAGGAACCGGCCATTCGTCAGTTGGTTTCACATCCAAATGTCATCGATAGGCGGATTGTCCAATAAGTCTTTCCATCTGAGTCTAAAATCGTTACAGGCTATCCTAGCACAAGAGCTTAGGATAGAGCTAAGCATTACCGGGGATTTTCGCGGATCTATCCATTTTCGAATAAATCTTTCACTTTGTCGTAGACATTACTTGCAAGTTTCTGCATAAAACCACAATAAGTTTATTGTTTAGTTTAGATTCTTAAATTTAAATTTAAAATAGTTTAGATTAATTTTAGCTGGTACATGTACTTATCATTCGTTCTATATCTGTTAACACGATGAGGATATGCAAGGGTTATAGCTTGAGAAGTCGAGAAAGAGGTAGCAGTAATGCAGGGTGACTTTCCTTATAAATCAAATCATGGAGCCAAAGACTTAATATTTGATAAAGTATGCAGTTGCTGAGTGCTTACGTTGCATGTACACGGGATCTCATCCACTGATTGAAGCTTTTGGTCAAAATATGGCCCAAAGAAGTTTTCGAGAAGTACGCGCCCGAAAGGCAGTCACATCTTCGGTTTCTATGCGCCGTATTATCGCGGCGAGGTAATTCTTCTTGAATGAGCCTTCAATTGATCTTTCAATTGAACAAATGGGGTTAGAACACATAAACTTGCCATGGCTTGAGAACGTGAATTTTGATCAAAATTTATTCCAAACAAAATTTCAAAAAATCTGAAGCTTCGAAAGTAACCAGACAAAATTCGATGTGATATGCTTCAAAGGAGGAAACCACAAAATAGGAAATCGGTAGACACCAACACCTGCTTTGGTGATTATCACATATTAGCTCGTATGGCGGATACAACTGTTTTACATGTTTTTCTTTTCTTTTTTTTTTTTCTAATTTAGTAATGCTCGGCTCTTGAGCGTAGTAAGTAAAAATAATTTGCTTTAAATATTTACATCACATATTTATTCATTTATTCATATATTAGTGTGAATTAAGTTACGCGCTGGTTTATTTATTCATTAAATAATTTATTAGGCAAGGAACTGTTATCTCTTAAAGAATGCATTGGAAGAGAAAAATTCCTGCTAAAGAGAGAGAAAAGCGTTTTTTTTTTTTTTCACTTACTACTCGTCTTGGAAGCTTTTTCTGTGAAGTTTTTCCTTTCTATCTCTAAAATATATATAAAACCTTTGCAAACATGTCCTTAAAAGTTCAGTTTTGTTTTAGTTCTTGTTGGTGTTATTACGATAATTTCTTGTTTAACGATTGTTATACTTATAACGGTGTTTAAATTGCACATATGATGGCTTGTTATAAAATATCTTAAAGCAATAAGAATAACAAAGGATAACAAAGCATATAATATATAATTAAATATCACAGCCATATTTCTTTTCTCACTTACGAAAATCGCACACACATACATATACATATATATGTATATATGTACATATCTATATATGCATGTATATATGTAACTAAAGAAGAAGAAAAATAAAAAATATATATAATCTGTACAGGTAGTGTCTTAAAGGCCATGCACCGGAAGTGTTTGCAGATGAAATTGTGTGTGTGTTTGTTGGGTTTTTCCTTTTCAAAGCTATGCTTGAAGTGAAAATTCAAAAAAGAAAAAAAAACCTTTAACTAACTTTTCGTCTTTAATACCACTAAATATATATTTGAACACATATATGCATATGTGTGTTTACTATGTGCAATGCACACATACACATACATTTCGATTTTGGTATCTGGGTTTAATTTTTTGTGTTCTTTGTTCTGCATTAAATTGTGTTGTGTGTCGCTTAACCCATATTTCATGTGACATTGTTTTGGGCTTTAATTTTTTTTCTTTTTTCGAATACGTATGCAAGTGTACATACACATGTACAGCATTCTCTCAACTGGCGTTTAAACAATATTAAAATAGTCGCAATAAACAAAGAAAAACGCGCGCAATCTATTACTGTTGTAATGATTTCAAAAACAATTGCTATAAAATAAATTAATATTTTTTTTTTAAGTGAATGACATTTTTCATGTTAGAATTTCGTAGATAAATATATATAGAAATAGTTTCATTTTAAAAATGGATTTAATTTTTTGCTAGTCAAGCGATTGAGGCCATTCTTCCTCAACATAAATATCGAATCAATGATATGTTTTTAAAGGCTTAATCTAGTCTCATCATCTAAGCCTATCTACGACTGCGCGCATATTAAGCTCATCTGTAACATGTTCCTCTTTTTCTATAGAAAACGCAGAAGTTATGCATTAAATTTCAATTTTCGTTCAATTTGCGATTTCAGCATTTCAACGTAATACGAATAGCAAGCTTATATGCGAATTCCATATTCCGTTTTCAAATTTTTACAATTCCAAGATTTGCTCAAAGTAGATTAATAAATAAAGGAATTGTTAAACAGTTTTAAATCAGCTTAAGAGTCTGTCTGAGCAAGACGGGGACGTTATTTATTCAGCATTAACGCCTTTATAAGCACTACACACGAACTAATTAATATTTCATTAAGTATACTAACTGCCTCCCCCCGCTCGTCCTGTTATTGAAAAGTAATAATTAGAACGTTAAGAAAACGGAAGCAATCACACAAAGCGAAACTCGACGACGTCTAGCTGGTTTATTTGATGTGAATTCTATCAAAAGGGCGAAAATTATGTTATTTCGCATAACGACGAAGAGCGGCACATGCCGTCGCATTTAAAATATTAGCTAAAGCAAGTAAAAACAGGATAGTGAGCCACGGCCCATCATTAAACGCCTTACACCACCTTACAGTTGTTCATATAATGGCTCTACAAAGTAAGGGTTTATATGGGAAGTGGTCGAAAGAATAATCCGATCTAAACCACTGTGAATAGTATTCGTCCTTGGTGCAAAACACATCAATACGTCAAATTTTATTAAAATATCTCAAAAATTGCAATCTCTAGCTTGAGCGAAAGAAAAAATGAAAAGACGGACAGACAAGCTTAAATTCATTGAGAAAGTCACTACGAAACGATTGGTATAGTAAAAGGTGGGTGCATCTTCGCTCCTTCCACGTGTTAGACGTTTAAAAAAGGAGCGCCGTGTTGATTGATCCGCGAATAACAAAAAGCTTAAGTCGTAGTTTGATTTAAACTTCCCTCAGAGCAAGTACTGTCCTTTAATTTGCTTTGACTTATTTGCAATAAGCAAATGGTATGAAAAGTTTTTACCTGGATTCATTTTTTGCTTCCCCTCATACATTTTAGACTTATAACTAAAGCACGGGGGCATACACCATGTGTCACGACGTCTGCAACAGAAGAAGAACAAAAGAAAACTTCAGATTCCTCCTAAAATATATATATTTTTGATCTGCATAAAATTCTGAATAAACTCAAGTCTGCCCATCTGTTCGTCCGTTTGTCCTTTTGCCTGCTCGAAGTCTGCGGTGAACATTCTCTCCGACGTAAAATGGAACTTTGCGATTCAAAACTTGCCAAACCGGTCTACAATGCTAGGAAAACTAAGAATACCTCCTTTTTCAGACGCAAAAATAATTTGCTCATTTCTCAAAATCTAAACATAAAATTGTAAAAAATTTCCACATACATTCTAAGGGCGATTCTTTAATATCTGTACAAAAGTAAAAAAGAAATCGGCCACGCCCATCCTAAATTGTAACACATCAAAATTTAATTTTTTTTTTTTGCCAAAACCTTTGTAAAGCACAAAAGAAAGCTTCAGAGATCCTATAAAAATATATAAATAAGTTGAGGACCAATGTCAAATTCGAAATTCGTTTGTCCATTTGTCCACCTGCGGACACATTCTTACACAAGAGAAAATACCGCCTTCAAATTTGTCGAAAACAATGCAACGAGAACACAGAACGCCACTGCCTTCTGGGCTTTTTGTTAATTACCCAAAATCTGTACGGTAATAGACACTTGGTGAAGATGTCCCCATATATTCTGCCATAAGTTCAAAAACCGGCCACACCCACCTAATATTGTAGAGTATAAACATTTGGATAAAGACAGTGGGTATCAAAAATTCGGCCATAGCCGAAGCAAATTTTTCTTATTTGCTTAGCATAAAAACGTTCAGACCAATACCACAAAAACCGTTCAGGAAATGTGAGAAAGCGTGAAATGTATTCTGCGACTTTTTCGCTATATTCAGTCAATTAGCAGTTGCTCAACGTATGTCTTATGACTTATAACCTATAGGAGGAGTGTTTTCATTCTTACGACGATAATCAATTGAAGACTAGTTTACTAGTCTCACAATTCACATTTTGTCAATAGTTTTAAAAAAAGTAACTAATGATGATGAGCAAACTATTATATATAATTTGTTTTTTAACAAACGTTCAATTTTACAAAGAAAAACAAATAAGGAAATTATTTATGTATCTAGCAACTTTGCCTTCAAAAAAAAATTGTCAAAGAACATGAAAATTCAATACTCTACGATATTGGGTGGGCGTAAACACAAGTGTTTTTCGGTTCTCTACCATAGATAGGATCATCGATAGAAATATCCTGGTATCTTGTTGTTGTTTATGAAAGCCAATTGGTTCACTTTCGAAAATAAGGGTTTTCTCAGTGCATGTTGTACTGTAAATTTGAAGACGATATCCTCACCTATCCCACCAAAAGATTATTTACCACAGATATTGTGCAGAGGATTAAAGGGACAATTTGATTTTAACACTAATCAAGAATGTGTATAGGCAAACTTGGTTCTAGGCTCCAATACTTAGAGATATAAAAAATAACGAAGAAAATTTATTTCAAGGCACTTTACTGTTGTTTCAGTTCATTGCGTGTAAAAGTCATCTTTACCTAGCGTTGCCTTGCGTGACAAATATATTGGTGTTTGAATATTTCATAATTATATCCCTACAGTGTTTGGGGTATGTACGCAACATCCACAAAGACTTGAAATAGAAATTCTTTTTATTATACCACTCGTCTGAGAATCATTTCTTGAATCGATTCAAACGTACACGTTCATGCTTCTCTCTTATGTCCAGCATCATATTTTTGAAATCAGCCTACAGCTCATAATTTATTTTCACTCAATAGCGAATCCTATTGAAAACAGATAGCGTCGGATTAATCTTTGTAAGGAGGTGACATCGCACTTTACAAAACTCGTTATGTGTGTGCTAAGGGATATTTATTTAATTTTTATAATAACTAGTTAGTTAGTCTAACGTCCATTGAGCCTAATAAAAGAGATAGAACTTGTTTGGCCACAAATATAAGGTTTATAAGATTGCGTTCAAGCCCAGGACATATTAAACGATCTTAGCGAGCTTAGATATCTGAGTCAGAGTAGAACACTTTTTTGTTGTTTCTTACAGATGTGCATGTTTAACTGGAAAGGCTTTTAGTAAAAAGCCTGTACAAAGTCAATGAACATTAAACTGTATCCTTCATTAAGTAATACAACAGTAATTATGAACAATCCTAGAGAACAATCCTAGAGAACAATCCTATGCATTTAAAATCGTAATGCGGCATTTGCGCTGACCATAATTTCATTTACCTCACAAATTTTCGTTATTTTAGTTAAAATTACGAAAAAAGCCAGGATTTCATTGGATGAAATTATAAAAAGAGAATCAATGAAATCGAGTTGAATTCCATGAAGTAACTTCTCTGCTTTTGTTCCTAATTAATGATCACTAATGGGGTTTTGGCGTGTTTTCGTAAGCAATGGAAGAGCAAGCGTAAGCCAAGTTCTGCAGAAACACCCACACATGAAATGCATATGTGTACTTGAAATTGTAGAGGCAGGCAAAAGAATAAGTTGTTGCCTCTAAAATGGTCAATAATTTTTTTCCTTTCATTTCTTAATCGTTCTCCGTTCTTAATTACGTCCTATAAGTAGATAAGTGGAGAAAAACCATGTAATTGGACGACGCAATTAATCACCCAATACTTTGGAATGCAAGGCAATCTATACTGATTTCACATGAAATCATTTGACAAAATTACTGAAATCACGTTTTCCGCTTCTTCTCCATTTATAATAAATGTTGAAAAAACTACCCTAACAGAATGTGAAAATGTGATGATTTTTAAGTGATCAAAAACCTTTTTACCCTTATAAAGTAGGGGATGAAAGAAAACTTTTTCGTTAAAATATTCGTGCTGCCCATAAAAAGATAGCAATTGCGTTCTCGTCGCTGTCGTTACACTTTTTAAATTGCCTGAGATTGTCACAGCAAATATTTGCCTTCTAATGGCGGCTGACATCTGTTGGTGTGTCAGTGTCAGCGTCACAGTCCTCAGGATTTTCAATTACACTTAAGAATAACAATAATGATCGGAACAATGACGATAATGATGATATTATCAATAAAGCCATAAGATGTGGAATAAAAGTATGAACATTATGTGAGTCTACATATCTTTGGAGAATTTCAATGGCTATCGTAAATGCGCACACACACACACACGTACACATCTGTGCATATATAAGAATACGTATGTTTCCATGCATATACATTTATGTATTGTTTGCTGGCAGTATGCGCATAAAGCGAAGCGGATAACATTGTTGATTCACAATAACAGTCTGGCATGTCGTTGCAATGGAAACTCGTTCTTTATGCCATTTCGAGAGAAACTGTCGTAAATATTTTGGTATTTAATGAAATAAAATCATCGACTTTAATAGTCATTTAAGTGCCCATTAAAGAACTTTTAAGAAAATTATAGTACGAATACGAAGCGCGCAAGTTGAAGACCGAGTTTTAAAAGACTTACTACAGAGGATGATTAACACAATAACTCGTCGCCTACTCGTTCGAATCAATCATCATCATCATCATTATGCTTGCAAAAGATGGCCACAAAAACGGGTTTGAAATTGAATTTTCGCGTCGGATTATATAGACGAGACGGCTTTCTTGTACCTTTCTCCCTCATAAGATTGATTTCAAAAATGAACTAATCATATGGTTTACACAACTGCTGTGCGATAATCTGTTCAGCATGATTTTGATGCAAATACCTAATGTCCGCTATTTTGCTTTTCTCGATACTTTATGTTATATAACAACTTCAAGTACTTTTTACGCGCGATCTTTCCTGTGATGTTTTCCGCGCTTTGCTTACAATTATGTAAGATTCGTAACTTCACTTCCTCTAAGCAGAGATGTGTATTAAGTTTGCTTTTTATGTTACCTTTGCTTTTTTTCACTTGCTTTGGAAATATAATTATACCGTACATCGCTTGCGGTAACGGGTACATTATGTTTGTTTGCAGGAGGACTTAAGATAGACCCATCTTTTACTATATCGAATAATAATTAAAAATCTCTTTTTGAATCGGTCTAAGCCTGTTTGCCCATCTCCTCGTAGGCCTAACCTACAGGTCACAATGTTTGAGTTGTTATGACGAAATTTGGTGCCTCCACGAATTTGGCGAAATACCTTATGTAAAATGGATTAGTTCGAACCACCTATTCGATTCCGCCCAACATAGTGCCTTATTGTAAAAAAATCATTATATGAGAAAAAGTAAAAATTTTCTAAATTTTTCGACAAAAAACTTTAATAATAGCATTTTTATATTCTAACTTATTAAATTTGGGTGGGATGGGGCAATTTGTTGAACACCTCCCCTTATAATTGTTCCTAAGAGAACAGACCCTTCGCATAATGAATAGGTCTAAGTCTCAATATTTCACACAAAAAATTAGACCATAACAGCAGTTATACATAGAAATTAATCATACGGAGTTCTTCGTAGGTCTTCTATTGCGTGGAACCAACATTATATAACCTACATTAACTTATTAGACCCCAACCTACACAATGGCTGTCATTTGAAGTACATTATGCCAAAAATGAATAACTAATTATATTAGGCCACGCATTGTGGAGTCGGCCTTGTCCGGCAATAATGTTTTTAATTGTTTTCTTCTTTTGGTTCAGATTACTTTTCTGTGCATATTTCTAAAGGACGAAAAATTCAAATAAATTTTAAGGCCCTACATCCCGCATTTGCCGTCGAACGATACAATATATCATTTCGCTTATAAATCTTAGAAGTACATATCAGTCTACATAAAGTAATTCCCTAAGTATCGATCTAACTATTATGCTTTTGCGTGCATTTATTCTTAGAGCAAGTGAACTGAAAACCTGAAAGTCCCCAAAATACTCTTCTTTACTATAATAGACAAAGATTGCAACAGAAAATGTTTCAGACAAAAGTTACAAAGCAAAGTTTTAAGATATTGCTATGAATAACTTACCTTGTATATCAGATAATATATAAAATCAAAAAATTTTTTGTGCAAATTCGATCTGAGGCATCAAAGAATTGCTGACCCGAAAGAGCCAATGATTGTCAAAGCTTTTGCAAATTTCTGCTCATTAAAAATTTGTTATGAGCGATCAGCCTGGCTATGAACATGAAAACTACAATTTTTGATATTTTGTAACGAAGATAGACAAAAAATGTTGTTTCAAACAAAGAAGCGCATATAGGTGTTTGATGCTTGGCCTTGTTCGAATATAATGTTTTTTAATGTTATTTTATTTCATTTCGCTGTCATATGACCTAGAAAGCAATTTTCGCCCTGTTTAACGATGTGCTTTACAAAAATATCCAGATTTTACTCAGAGCATTCGTATAAACTGCAAAGCTGCAGATAGGCAAACAAAGTTTATTACAACCAGTGGATAGTTGACATAGAACTACCAATTTTCGGTTTGGGTTTGAATTGAGTTGGACTGTGACAAACTAACGTAACGTTATAAGTACAAATAAATAAATGATTGCTACGTGGTGAGAGTGATTCAAGTGTATAACGTTAAGTAATCAGAGTATTATTTATTGATGTTCCTGTGCATTTCATGTTTGACACACAGTCACTTACACAAACCAATTTTGATATCTATAATATTTATTGTGATAGGGATGATAATAATAACGGTGGTGACGATGATAATGATGATGATGATGATGATGATGATGGTGGTAGTGGTGGTGCAGCAGCAGCCAATAATGGTGTGCTAAAGTTTATGTTTGTTTTAGTTTAACACCCCATTACGAGTAGGATAATAAAAGTCCGTCTTTACATTCATATATGAAGCGCACACATGAATGCTAAGAATTTGATACATTTACGTTTCGTACAATATGTGCATGGCATCGCATTACAACGGTACACGGTAAATGCAATGGATGTGTGGGGTGTCTGTTGTTTACCTTGCAGGTTGAACGAAAATATTTTTGCAAGTCATCTGCTTTAGGGTATCCGCAAACATCCGCCTATAGAGTGTAGATATGTTTGATTGTATGAATAACTGCATGAATATCTGTTACATTTTCATTATTTACATATAAAGGAAAACGTGTAAAAACGTTCATGACATATATTAAAGTTTTCCCTCTCATTTTGAAACATTGCTAGATTCGTTCATTTTTATTTTCTTTTCTTCTATTCTACGACAAAAGAAAATCATGTAAATCTCAACGCGACGACTACAGTAAAAAAATAATATCATAAAGTTTTTTTTTAATCTAAACTTTACGCGCGTATTAAATTTATTTTCATTGCGAAATATATGTGCGCCGAGAGAAAAGAAAAACAGAATATCAACGAATTTTATTTTAGTGAAATAATATATAATAATAGCAACAATAATAATAATAAAAATAATGTGGTCACCGGAATCAGAAATTAATTCAATTGCCATGGCCACGACAATGCGCCATTCACAGTCATCGTCATCGGGTAAGCTCTGTGCATTAAAATCTAAGGAATGTGTGATTATATGCTTCTTAAATACAAAAAAAAAAAAAAAAAACGCCTGACGATATATTATGTTTATCAAGTTTTACTAATGCACAGAAATATGCATCAAATACTTTATATATAATGTTTACAACAAAGTTATGAGCGTTTGTAGCGTAATCGATTTTGCCGTATTTGTCGTTCGGCATTTTTCAATTGAAATTTTCTAAACGAGCTCAAACTTTCGCCTGGAACAACAACAACAAACTTAGTTTTCACCTTTCAGTTTGACTGTCATTATCATCAGATTAGGTTCATTCAAGTAATACGTTAATAAATTTGCTGACAGAATTAAAATTAGATGTTTCAAAAACCTGAAAGTTGGATGATTAATCTTCAACGCCATCTATTTAGTTCCTGTTCCTACCTTTATATCTCAGAGAGAGTTTATACCAAACACCAAGCACACTACTTTATTCCGAATCCTAGTGAAATATGGTATAAAAATCCTTTAAAGGCTGTAAATGTCGGTGCGGTTGTATGTCTGCCCGTCCGATCCATTTAGAGCTCTCTAGCCACCAAAAGCCGAGATAAAAGGACGAAATTTGATTCATATATTTTTAGGTGATAGGCGATAATCAAGACAATAACAAGATTACAGCTTACCAACCTTCCCCCAGGCCCGACCCCCTCCCCTTCTCCAACTCCTTCACCTTACTAAGTATACTTGTAAAATATATAAACACTTCTTTACCTGATGCCCGAGAGCAATTTTGTCAATTTAATATTTGATTAGAAAGAAATCATCTAGAAACTACTTGCCGCAATGTCTTTGATCGACCAAGGAAAATAATTTCGTGGGTAGCAAAGTATTTCATAATTATTTAATTCGGGTGGTGATGAGTAAACACGTTACACCAAAAAGTCAAATATACGTTCGCTGTGTCCTTATATTACGTGCTTGGTATGTCAAACTTTGGTAATTTTTCACATAAAACAGCATCTTGAGCGTGGGCTCATTATATTACATCATCTTACCGTCCTAAGTTCTTATACTTACACAGTGTGCAACCTTCGCAATTCCTTCGTGTCTATTAAAAACAGCAAAAGCAAGCAAATGCTTGCTTGTCAAGGTATTTAATATAAGTTGAATGTAATTTATTTCTCGTATTGATATCAATCGATGAAAACAGACTGCATTTGTCATTTTGCTTGTAGGAGACGAAATACGTGTAACAGCTCTCTCATATATTACATACACTTTGAGTTGATTTATTATTGGCCACTTGTCTTTGCACTCTTTTTTCTTAATCGTTGATGATTGTATTGGAAATCTAACGCACGCTTTCGCAATCAATTTCAATAAATCAAGTTTTAGAGTGCACTGCAATTACGTTTATTTCGACAAACGATTGCATAAGAGTCTGTTAGTTTCGCTCAAAAATTTCTTATAATACTTTAGCACAGATAGCAGGGGAACCCGAAACAAATTTTCTCTCTATCAAAAAATTATATTTTATATAATCGGCCTGCAATCGTTTAAACAAGACTTTGCTATTGATCGAGAAAACCGCTTCATCTGAACTGTTGACCTTTCTAAGCTTAGAAAATGCAATAACCTTGACAGGAGAATCAAAATTTATTTTTAATATATTGTTTATGATCGGAAAGTTTCAACATTGCCTCAGACTGAGGACAACAAAATCTATTTATATAGAGCAAGCGGTCAGAACAATTTTCAAGCATTTGTTTTAATGCGACTAATGAGAAGCTGAATAACCGCAGATTGAACGATTGCTTGGCGTTAAACTCCAGTTATTCATTTTCACAATAAAGGAAATCAACGGTAATTTAAACCGAGTTTAATTAGTAACTTCTAATTACCTAACTTCTAGTGAGCAAAAAAAAAAAAGTCATTCTTCATATACTATCTTGGAATGATCCCTCTGTTATGTATAAGAGTTTTACGAGCGTGCTTACGTGTAATTAAATAAGTGACTTGAATACTTTTGCATATCATTAGAGAAATTAGCCCAAGATTTTATGGCGAGTGAATAGCACGTAGGTTTAACCTGCACAGGGTCCACAGGTGGACCTAGCTACCAGTAAAAATGAACAATTTTTCGCATGTCGTCTGTCCATCTATCCATATTGCCAGACCCGTGAGCGAAATATACATGCGACTTACTCATTACGCTTCAATGTTTGCAGCTGTCACTTGCTCGCTTCGATAGTCCAGGCACTTGGTACGCAACACAACTTTGGTTCTTTGGTTCGTACAAAGATATGGAAAAAAAAACGACATTCGTCGCAAAAGACGAACATTATCAAAAGCGTGGCGTCCACAATTTGTCAAACATATGAAAAAAATACACAACTAACGATCGGCAATACTTGGGATAAGAGATTTTCTACCATTTTCATGCACTCAACCTGAAGTTTTCACACAAAAATCGCAGTTTCTTTGATTTACGCAAGAACTGCTAAAATCAAATGTTTTTCAAAGGAATTATCTCAGATACAAGGTCATAAACCTTACTTACCTTTACCTACCTTTAAGAACGAGAAATTAGTTCAACTTTAAACCTCAATCTTAGGTAAGGTAGTTAATTAAAATTTAACCTTCGCCAATACAGCCCCTTGTGGGCGAAGAAGTTTGGATTCATTAACATACTTGTAAGTATCGTTGCTCGGAGATCTAGCTTTCGCGCTCTAGTATTTCACCTACACAGTCTCTATACTTCTGCGATTTCAATCGCACTTCACTTTACAGAGGGTCTGTGTTTCACTGTCGAAATATTAATGTTTTTCCACGTCTTGTTTATTATGTGTGTATATAATTTACATGACTTCGAAGTGAGCAGTCAGGCATACAATATGATAAATTTGATAAATTTCCTTGGTCGTCTGCACGTTTACGTGCATTGCCTTTTCTAATAATTGGAAACAGACTATAATTTTAAGCAAATGATTTATGTACGGTGTGCAAAGAAAATCATGTTAATCATCATGAATGTTGGAAAGGCAACGGATACAACGAATCATTGATATACGATGTTTTCAAATTAATTATTATTCAATTAAATATTAATATTAATTAAGAATTTATTTTAAATAACAATTCGTTTTCTGATGTGCTTTTGCTGAACAACAATTATGTTTTATTGTCCTTGAGTAAACAAGGAATGTGTTCAACGCTGTTTGCTTACTTTGTTTTGTTTAATCCCCACTTACTGCAATTATATATGAAAATCGGTCAAAGTTGTGAGTATTGTGCAACAAAGTATTAAAGAAAAATGAAAAGGAAGAAGAGCTCTTCGAGTTTACTGATGTGCTACTGCACTTACTTAGCCGTCACTTTGTTGAGCATAAACCTCCACAATCCATTCTTGCCCGTTAAAGTAAGTCATAGAAATGGTGAATTGATTCTGAAGATATACTGGATAAGTGAAATTATTTTAATGGCGAAAATCTTTTAATTATTGATTATTGCGTAACTTTGGGTAGAAAAGGCGGAGAAAGGCGATTTCTTGAAGATGGAACGAAATCTTGATCATAACATACTACGAAATATTGGATATAAACACCGTGCCATTATAACATTATAAAGGTCGCATGTCCACTGCCTGAAATCAACCCACAGCTCGATTCCAGGCATCCTATTGCTATTGAAGTTTATGTTTGGGCTTACTTTGTATGTCTTACTAATGGAATCGCACTGCGCTTACATTCTTATTTGTGTATTCATTATAACCAATCCATAGAATTATGGATTTTCTTAATCTTGATCTTATCAGAATCCAAGCCCAATATCTTGAGCGGTTAGTCTGTCTGCGCTTTTCGTACTTCCTTTACCGTTTCCTTCTGCACATTTTTACGGATAAAACTAGTGACTGACGATATTTTTGTTGTGAAGGCTGGGTTCAAAGAAGAGGAAATGCACCTTAATCTCTACCATACTTCCTTCCGGACTTAATTGGCATCGCTTTTGTAGGGATTAGTAACAGTTTCAGTTTTAAGTTTCATGGCAATCTTGTAAAAAATATAAAGAGAAAGTAAAGGGTTGATAAGCTTAAGCTGGTTGATGGAAATGAAGCAGAAAGCATAAATAAAATTTGTTAAGCAAAAAATTGCAGTTTTCTTTAAATAAATAAATCGTACCCGGTTACGGAATGTTTTGTATAGTTAGTGTTCGTTGCGTCGTTATTCTCGACTAACAATCAATAGACAACATCACATTGCTGACCCTGACGTAATTTGTACACGCGACCTTCTGATGAGTCAAATACTCCATTTTCAATATCGATCCTTATATTAAATAAATATACAATAGGCAAGCCTAGGAATATAGAGTCGATTCCGAACCATTTTCAATAGCGTTCGCCGTTGAACTAAAACATGTTCGTGCATCAAAATATCTCAAAAATTTGCGAACTGTACGGTGAACGTAAGAAAACAAGACAGACAGACGGACAGACAAGCACAAAATAACTTTGAATAATATTATAGAAGGTGGGTATATCTGAAGGTCTTTGGGACGTTGCATGCATACGCATAAACTTAATGTACCCGTGCACAACGAGTGATGTAGGGTGTAATAAAGAGCTGAAAAATTATGAAATTCGTTTAATAATTAATTATAGGAAAACTTTAAGAAAAAGGCTCTCTTGAAGATAGGCTGCAGATGTAGTCATAACTTATTTAAGGCAAGCTTTGCTATCTAGGAAGTACTAAAAGCAATTCTTTCACTGTGCTT
>KK499886.1:559630-605122 GCA_000688715.1 Glossina pallidipes
TACACTACCAATATGCTTGCGAAATAGCGTTTCATACATACTCGCTACTAGTAAAAAAGTGGAAGAAAGAAGAGGTTGATCCATAATCAAAATTATAAGAAAAGGAGTGAAACCGAACCATTTTCAATAGCGTTCGTCGTTGAACTAAAACATGTTCGTGCATCAAAATATCTCAAAAATTTGCGAACTGTACGGTGAACGTAAGAAAACAAGACAGACAGACAGACAAACAAAAAATAACTCCGAAAAATATTATAGAAGGTGAGTATGTCTCAGGATCTTCGGAATGTTGCATGCGTCCGCACAAACTTAATGTACCCGTGCACAACCAGGGATGTAGAGTGTAATAAAGAGCTGAAAAATTATGAAATTCGTTTAATAATTAATTATTGGAAAACTCTAAAGAAAAAGGCTCTCTTGAAGATAGGCTGCAGATGTAGTCATAACTTATTTAAGGCAAGCTTTGCTATCTAGGAAGTACTAAAAGCAATTCTTTCACTGTGCTTCGCCACCGTAATTGAAGACATTAAAGCTTCAACACAACGTTTTGGAAGGTTGAGTCTAAAGATTTGCTTCTGCGCTTAAAGTTTATTTAAGACGGAAGCTTTTTCGAAATATCATCTAGGACGCTATTTGAGATTCTGAATGTAAGCACATATCACTTGTTGACCTTATCACAGCATACACAGCATAGTAAAGCAAGCTTCGTAATTTATTGTCGCTAACTCTCTTTACTATACCACCCAACGAAAGGTGCCAATGTACTCGGAATAAAGCCACATTTTGAAATTCCGCTGTTAGATACTAAAATTTAAAATACAGACGTCAAACTTGCCATTGACAACGATATTGAAAACGAAAGAGATTCGCTCTCACTCGTTGGTTAGTTATGCCACGCCAAGGGTGAACTTCTACCTCTATACAAGCTGTGCGGTTTCGGCGGAAGAAGCCAAACTCGGTCAAATTGGAGGGATCGAGAGCTGGTCGGCGAATCAACAACAGCTTTTGATTTCCAACAACAACTTACAACTTCAAAACTGTAAAATTCCTGCGGCTACTAAAATTACCTCCCGCTAGTCTCAATCAATCAAAAAACACATTACGTTTACCGTGACGCGTAAGTGTTTGCGATGTATTAGGTTAGCAAGGATGAAATTTGCAGTTAAAAATATTGACAAATTTAACAGCTAACTATTTGACCTTAGCGTAATGTTCCATGGCTTTGCTTCCTTTTCTTTAATTGGAAAGTTGCACATCTCGCCTGTTTAAAGAAGTGATTGGAATACGCAAATGAGCGACGTGGGTTCCCAGTATCAAATGTTAATAACGACATCAGTTTTCGAGCCCGAGTGCCTACGTGTTATCCTTGTAGTTTGATGTTAACAAACAAACAACGTTAATCAAATCGGTAAAGGGGAAAAAAAACGGATATCCACAGCTTCCATCCATTTCATGCAACCGCTACAGTAATGGTTTATATAAAAGAAGTAAAAACATTATTCTGGACGACGACCATCTTTAAATACCCTACACCATGTCACTTAATACAGTTAATTAATCATATAACGATCTTTCAAAACAATGCTTTGTATGGGAACGTGCTCTCCGATCCGAAGCATTTTCAAAAGCATTAGTTCTTGGGCCAAAACACTTCAGTGTACCAAATTTGATACAAGAATACTTAAGCACACACTAGTAGGGCAGACAAGCTGGTATCGATTCAGATCGCTTTCTGGCATCTACTTTCAAACCTTTTGGATGGTGCACACATTCGCACAAGTTTATTATATCGTTGTAGCACAAGTAGCATAGGGCAGAACAAATCCGAATGACTTTACCTTTTAAATATTTGAAGATGGAAAACTAGTGATATTGAGGTAGCTTTCCTATCTATTCTTGTTTTCTTTTTTTGTTTCACTTAAATAAAATATTTTTCTCTTATTATTTTGTCATCAATCTTCCCGATGCATTTGTTGCAAAAGTAAGAAAAAATAAAAGACAATACTTTTCACTTTGTTTAGCATTATTATGAAAAATTTTTCCTTTTCATTTTCCTATTGGTTTTCCTTTTCCTTTCTTTTTTTTTATTGTTTGTTGTTTTTTTTTTTTTTTGTTTCATATCTAAGCATGAAATTCTCTTGTTTACAAATTTCCGTAAGGAAAATTGGCTTGAACAACGGAATAACAACCTGAAAAATTGCCAAATTGCTTACAATTTGAACACACATCAGTACATACAAACTTTCGTGTACAACATGCAGACCAACAAGTTCCGAAATGAAAAATGAAAAATTCTTTCATACTTGCATATATGTGTGCGCATACATATCTATATATATACATATCTATACATAGAGATTCCTTGTGTGTGTTTAGTTAACTAACTATCCTCCAAAACTAGTGCAGCAGGTTTCTTTTACTTTTACAAAAGCCGATATTTTTTTGTATTCTGTTCAGCTTTCAATTTAGTTCCATTTGTTCTTCCTTTTCTTTTTTTTTTTTATTTTCTTTTATGCTTTTTCGTTTTGCATATCGAAAGACATTCGGTACAAACCAGAGTTTACGTATGGCTTGAGCCGAATGGAAAAATTCATCAGCTACCTGCCCATTATAACTGGATATCTGTCCGCAAAGAAAGGGCTTCTTTTCCAAATTTCATGATTGGCACGTTCATGAAGAATAACAGACCGAAGACTTTCTTGCAAATTTTGACATATTTTAAAACGTGACAACTGGACATAGGGATATAATTTTATAAAGTCACAACTTCACCCTTATCGAACTTCATTTTCGATAACTTGTGGGCTACGTGACGTGCAGGGTCGTGCAGGGTATTTAAAGCTTTCATCGGAGATTAATGCTACAAAAGTGATAATCTTTCGCGGGCTTTTCGACGTACGGAGTTGTTTTATCAAAAGCTCAGATCAAAGATTAATGGCTCAAAAATAACTCACGAGCTGGCTGACGTTCAAATTTTATCCACTCGACTCTGTCGTGAGATGTCAGGCGTATGGAGCTCTATTATTACAAGGTCGATTCAGGGAACAAAGTCTGGAGTATACTCTTACACTGATTGATGCCTAATTTTCGACAACCTGATGCTTTCGTGAGTTGCGTTGCCTATAGAGCTACTTATGAAAATCTTACATCGGAAATGAATTCCTCAGAAGTATTCTGTAACGTGACACATGGTAAGCTTGTAAGAAAGGCACGTGTGAATGGATCCATCAACACTTATTTAGCGCCGCTCTTTTGACGAACATACAGGAGGCAACAAGATAGAGATCTAAAGCCATACTGCAGTTCTCATTTATCAGAATGTAGCACTGCGAACATTAGTTAAGTTTGGATAATTGACTAGCGCGGTTGGTTCACACGATGCTCTATAAGTAAGTGATTGACTTTGAACCATAAAAAAATAGAAGAAAAGCGGACTCCACTTTCTGAACAACGTTTCGACATTATTTTGTTTTACTTTACGAAAGGTTCCTCTGTGAAGAAATGAACAAATCACCAGAAAATGGAAAAATTTGTAGATAACGATGGAAATTGCTTTGATCAAAATATATGTTTTATTCTCTTTAAGTAATTGTTTTCCAAACAAGTCCTAAATCGTACATCTAGCAGTCAGTATATTATCTCGAAAGAGGAAAGGGAATATTGGAAGAACCTTTCAAAAATAGCAAATCTCTGGGAAGATATAGATAGAGATAGAGAAGTAATAGATAGGGAACGGGCGTAGAGTGGTATATGTAGTTGGCAGTATTATGCCTTTACCACTCCAGCACCCACTCTAGCTACGTCTAAGTATAGTCAAATCGCATTGAGATTTGAACCGTCGACAACCGTCTTGATAGTTGCGACTCTTATTCGGTTATGCGGCAGTTCATTATCTCAAAGTTGGGAGTTTTTATTAATCGCACAGCTGACGTCAAACTGCACCATTAGTAAATCACTTTATATTGATTGACCTCCTAAATTGAATGCAAACGTGAAAAGATTGTCGTTTTCCTCGCGCGATGTACAAATTTGCATCTCATAGACATGAGTGGGAACATTAGGAAGCGTAAGCGGACTTAAATTTTTTGTCAGTTTTTTTCTTTGTTCAATTGAAAAACTTGATAAAAAATTTGGCTAATTTTCAAATGTTTTTAAAGCATAAGTTTCTTCATAATTAACTGCAAAATTATGAAAAATTATGGCAGTTAAAAGAAACTAATGTACATGGCAGACGCTAATGCAATGTGAAATGTCGTTTTCCATCTGTGAAAATATATGTCACGAAAGCATTGGCATTACAACGTTTGTCTCTTTGTTTAAAATTAAAAAATGACTCCGTTTTTATGGATAGAATTTGTGCTATTACTACACCATAAGAAGTATGAAAATTACGAATAGTTCCAGTTCACCTAACTTCTGCCTACTCTCTCTGCATGCTATATAATTATATCATCTCTAAAGCAGCCAATGAGAACACGCGGTATTTGTTGTTGTTAACAGTTCCACTGTATAATCCACTAATAGATCTAGAAGATTATCGATGTTGGCAAAATTTTCAGCTCCTTTGTCGTGGCTTTGCCGTAATGATTGTAAATCTCAAGCAATCAATTATTTTCTTAAAGTAACATTTTCTTCAATTATTAAGAAGCAAGTGAAACCACTCGCCCACCATAGCAATAACAAGTAAGAAAGTTAGAATGTCCTTAAAGGGAATTTTTGATAGCCACTAACTCTACAGCCAAAACAACTTTAAAGTTCCAAAATTCTTTTTTTTAAGGGGAGCAAGGTAACTATGCGATAGCGATAGGTTTACAATCCCCTTTTACTTGGCCATAGGAAGCATTTATATCACATTAGCTAGCGATTGCGTCTATTCTCAACCTTTAAACTGATCTCGAAACTACATGCACGGAATTTCACAGTCGCGTTTGCAGTTCATCTTAACATGGAAAATAAATGAATAATAAATGAATGAAGAAAAATGAAGATTGTGGCAATAGTAGTGGATGATCGAATGAATCACATTAAAGCTAAGACAATGACCGTTGTTTTCTACATTGATTGACTAGCCTTCCTCCTTATGCATTGTACCACATTCTGGCCATCCGAGAAGTTACAAGTGACTCGGTCAAAATGTCTATATCGTAACATTCTGGCATTTTCTACGTCTGTCAGGCCTAGTAACGACTTGGTTGCTGGTGAGTGAACCATGTCCAAACTTGCTCTGTGGCCATCAACAAAGCATGCCATATGTATATGCCAAGTTTTAAGGAAAACTTTTTTCCAATAATTTTTGATAACAATTTGTCATATACAACTTTAAGTGCTTACCCCCCGCCTCCCCTGCCCCAAAGTTTCTATTTTTGCTTTTAGTTGCTTAGTTATTATGCGTGTATCTATCATTGGCTTAAGTAAAAGTCGGGTGGGTGGTTATGCGTTTTATGTGTTGACTCTTTTTCTAGCTCAATGTAACATTTGTGAGTTCTTTTCTTTTCGGTTTGTGGTTATTTTTAACTCTATCGATTATTTCATAAACTTTTACTAACAGTTTTTCTTTTGCTAGCTACCAAATAAATTAGGAATTATTGCGAGTTTTTTTCAGACGGCAAAGTAACTTGAATAAGGCAACAATTAAAATTCAATTTAAAATTTAAGCATAAGAAAAAAAAAAAGAAAAAAAAATATGAAGACTTTTTTAATTCAACGTAATATGAAGTATTTCATAGTGACATCAGGTAAACTGCAAATGTTACGAAGAAGAATAAAGCGAACAAAATTAATAAAAAAAAATGTGTTTTATAAACGACTTCAGTCATTATATCGTGTAGACAGTTCTTAACAAAAAAAAATATATATACTTTTCATAAGCGACTTTTTTCGGTATAGTGTGGAGAGTATCCTTACCAGGCAACCACAACACTACACAATACTACCAAGCGTGCGATTATTAACGTTTTTCCAAATGTTTAAATGTTCGAGTGTATCCGCATATAAAAAACGATGGCTTTCTTTTATTATTGCATTATAATAAAAAATAAAAGCCTTCTGTAGTTCTTTTAAAAGGACACCATTCAGTTTTTTATTCTTCGGCAACCTTTTTTTGCAACCTTTCCTCTCGCTTTTTCTAAATACACATGACCGTTCAACATGCAAAATAAGAGTAAGATGGTGGTTCAGTTAAAGATCAGAAATATATAAAGTATTTCAGACACGTTTTAATGTTTCTCTTAATTACAGCAAAGTTTGAATTATCTTTTACCCCAATTAGCAAAACACCCTGGGCTAGTGATACCGTGATGTGCGTTTTAATGTCCTCATGCCACCATACGATATATTTTTTGCAAATTTTACAAAAAAGGAAAGATGCTGCTGCCATTCTAAGTATTTACCCAAAGTACCTGCTTACCTGCCTATCTATCTTCTTCAGGTATCTCGTTAGGTATATATATATATATATAACATCTATAAAGCGACGCAATCAATTCACTCAGTTTATTTGCAATCTAAACCCATTCCATTTTACCACTTGATTTCTAAGTGCTTTAGTGAAAAATACTTGATTTCCTTTAACCTTAACTAATAGTTTTGCCACAATCACTGCTATCACTAATACATTTACATGCATATATTTATTTGTGTTTGTGCGTCTACGTATGTATGCATGGATGTGCATGCATACTACAGTCTACAATGTCATAAACTCTTAACATTTCCTTAAAAGCTGTAATGCAAATTTTGCAATTTGCATTTATTCACTTGAAAGCGCTGGCAGAGGAGAAAAAAAAAAAAAAAAAAAACGAAAAAAAGCGAAAAATACTGCAGCGTGAAAACTGCGCCAAATATGTAAATAGAATCTAAAGAAAACCAAAATATTTAAAAAAAAACCTATTGGTTTGACGGAGTACGTTGGCGGTTTCACTTACCTAAGGGGGTTGCACGAACACTTGACATGCACTTAAGCCAAGGCAAGCAGTGGTATATTTAACATAACCATTGGTAGAAGACTCGGTATTTCGCCCATACACGCTCACGTACAGAGATATACACGTGTGTGTGCACCTATAAGGCTGTTTTCATATTAAAAGAACAGCTGTTGCTGTGTGACTGACTGACTACACATGCAATAGCAACACGCTTAGCCTCCTTTATAAATATAATCGTACATTAGGACTACTTTGAAACAGACATTTTTGCTTTGTCCGCGTGTGGAATGTTTGTCATTAAGACGGAGAAATACACAGCTACGCTTCGGTAACAAAGAAGTATAAGGTTCGTTATCGACGTAAAGAAATTTTTCTTTTAAAATCGCGTACTTGTTTGTCGATCCCTATGTGGTAATAGTTGATTTTTCATTCGCTTATAATACACAAAACATACATCAGAGGCCTCATACATTTAGAATATAAAGTGTGATAAAATAATCGGAGCTAGATATTTTTATTACTACAATTATTATTAATACAGCCAGAGAAGTAAAATCTAAAACCAAGATCTTAAACCACTAGCATCTAAAGCTACCGACTTTATTGAGAATTCTAACACACTTGAGGTTTGGATTCACGACCATTGAGTTGTTAGAAGAGATGATTTGCCTACTCGTCCACTCAGGGGCATACATATATTTTCAATTTAAAGTATATTGTTATTATTATTATTATTATTATTATTATTATTATTATTACTATTATTACAATTTTTATTGTTAGACTAAAATAAAAACAAATAGGCACTAAAAACATGGGTTATCGACTCTACTTTGGAGAAGAAAATTGGATAACGCGCCCAGTGGTAAAGCAACTGAACTTATATGACCTTCCGTATCTGATTTCGGGACACCCTTAAGATCAGTTGTTCCGAATGTGATTCTTCTCATAAAGCAAAACTTTAGGCAGCCACAAAGAATGCGCTTTATTGTGGGAATTCGTCCACTACTGCGGATTGGAGAAGAAGACCTCCTGAAGATAGACTGGTGTGTTGTAATTATATACTGGAACTAGGTGAAGGTTAACAGAGGAGTAGTACTGAACAAGGTATTGTAGGGTTACTTCTCGACTAAGAACTCAATGGTCGTGAAAACAAATCTCAAGCGCGGTTGAGTTTTCCATAAAGCCGACAGCATCAGAGGCTCGTGCTTTAAGACTTGAGTCTTTCTCTGGCTAAATTAATTATAATCACAAGAATATTCCAAAACATGACTTATAATTACTTTCACAGTACATAAAGATCAGATGTAATATATTAATCAATTTAAGGTAAAAATCTGTCTGCTACGACAGGTGCAGCCAAATTATATAAACACATAAACATATGTGTAATTCAAAGAGTAAAAATCGTATACTAAACTATTAGAGCAATGCTTTCACATAAGCACTTGACAAGCTATACTGAACATAGCTGGTTCAGTTTGCAAAACGAAGAATGCTCTAAATTTGTTAGTTAGTTCCATTCACCTATGACATCGGTAGACTGCAAGTGCTAAGGAGCGATGTCTTGGAGATTAAATTAAATTCGAGATTAATTTAAATTTCTACAAAAGACCCTAAAAGCGTTGAAAACTCTAATAAGGCTGGTGAGTCAATACCAATACCTCGCATTAGCTTAACTCGGAAGGAGTTACCTAACATAAACCTTCGCTATGAAGTGTTCATTTTGATATCGAGACTAACTTCACATTTCCATATTTTTTCTTTTTACTTTTTATTGCTAACTAAAAATAAATAAAATAAAAAAACCAATGCTTGAAAATATAATACGAAATAATGATAAAATTTAAGTTCGAAATTCAAATGAGCCTCAAGCGCCCATCGTTGTCGGATTAGGCTTCAATATGATTTCATCTAAATCAAACTCTCTGGCGTCTTGTAAGCATTTGATTTTGTAACAGCAAATTTTTAAGCGTCTTTCCACATGATTGGTCGAGAGCAAATCAATGACTCAGGCCTAAAGAAAAAAGCCCAATGGAGTTACATCGTATGATGATGTTGACCAGTTCATGTCGGCATTCCTGGAGATTACACCATCACTAAAGTTTTCTCGGATCATAAACCTTACCAAAATACTAATTTCCATGGATGTGAATGCGTTTCATGAACAGCATGCGAACTTTCTTCGCTCCAAAAACAACAATTTTGCTTTTTTACGAAGCCATTTAACCACATGTGGGTTTCAGCGCTAAAGATTAAAATGCGCGAAACGTGGTCCAAATAACTGCATTATTTTTGTAATAAATTTTAATAATTTCCACACGCTCTGCGAATGTGTAGCTTTCCGCTGTGATTTGCCAAATAATACTAAGCGCAAATGTGAATTTTGCTGGGGATATAAAGAAAAGGGCAAAAGTGTGACGTTAATAATGTTTATGGTGTTAATTTGATCATGCGTTTTTGTTATTTTGAAAGCACGAACAAAAAATGGTTTTCCTTTTTGAAATTCTTAACACTCTGCCACGCTGACTAATCAAATGAATTTAGCCACAATCTTTCATTCCATGCATTTAAAGCTCCAACTAATGTTACTCCAGCACTTACACAAGTGCTATGCAACTTCCACAATGGTACAAACCTAAAAAAAACCGAAGAAATAATAATTGTTATCCTCGTCAACTGTTTGAAAATCCGCACAAACTTCAAGATTTTTTAGGAGTTCAGGAGATTCAAAATCGTTCACAATCTAATTCTAATTGATGTTCTAGGCTTGAAACTTTGACGCCCCCAACGCCCGCTTTGTCCTGGTTATAGAATTTTGAAGAAATTGCTCTAAGAAAGGAAAAGAAGATTTTTCTGTAAGATCGCGACAACAATGTGGTGCACTGAGTCCAACGTTCGACTAGTTCTCGAGTGATTCGGGAAAATTTAGTTCGAAAGGAATAAAGTACATTTTAATGCAAGAACTAAACAATTTCTCTTATTTGTTGCTTAGAAAGTGTACCTTCTATGGGAATTCGAAATTCCCGCTTACTTTTTAAATATGTCTACCTTCTCTTTCTAACTTTTATCACCAACATCTAAACATATGTGACCAAAACAAAACAAACGCCAGTCATCCCTTTGGAAAGTACTGTCATTCTGGACATGGAAAAAAAGATCCTTCATAATCATGTACTGCACCTTAAAGTTGAAGGCTAAGGTGAAATTTCATCTTAAAGTTCCTGAAGAGTAACATCTCGACCGACGTAAGTGACATTCAAACTAGAGACAAACTAGAGACTTCGTATTAAAAGGCCTTACGAACAAGACGCAGGATTTTACATTTGTAATAGAAATTCATCTCAAGGTGACTGAAGAAACAAGTGTTCTCCGAGAAAGGGTTTGGCTATCGTTGAATATAACCGCCAGAAACAGACTCTTTCATCGGATATTTGACACATACAGCCCTTGGGTGTGAGTATGAAAATTTATTTTCGAGTCTTACCCCGCTTGTTGTACAAAGGCATGTTAAATTCGAGCGAATCTGTGCCATACCCAGAAGGACTTGAAATAGACCCATCTTTTGTTAATTGTTCATATTTTGTTCTTGTGTTCGGCTTACAAGCTCAATTTTTGGGATACGTTAATGAAATTCTGTGGACTGAGGTATTTTGGCCCAAGAACGAACGCTACTGAAGAGGCTTCGAATCGAACTACATTTTCGACACCTCTCTTACCTTGCCTTACACCTTATTTTGCAAAGTTATATGAATAACTGTAGGATGGTGTAGGGTATTTAATGGTGCGACGTGACCCACTATAGTCTTTTTACTTGTTTAGTCTTTAAAATTTCTTAAAATTTAAAGAATTTGTGGAGAAAAGTTTTATTCAACACTTGTGTTAAGAAAACGATTAGTAAGAGGCCTTCATGAAGCTAGCACCTTGTACGTAAAAGTTTTCATATTATTTAATAAACCTGCAGTGCCAAAATGCATAAATGACACACAGTGTGACATGTACGCTTATGTATTATATTTGAATTTTTGCTTATAATGCATTTGATAAAATTAATTTTGCTTTAGATATTATATCATACATTAAAACATTACTGCAAGGTAATGGTGTTTGATTGCTGGAAAATAGTTCCAACATACACCAACAAGTTGAATTGAATAGAAAGAAAAAAAAAAAAGAAAAGTTTCTCCTCACACAACTCACATATGCGCCAGTAAATGTCGTGTATAGTAACAAAACTGCTCTTGAAATGATATCAAAGGAATAACTTTTTCCCTCTTTTTTATTCAACTATCATATATATATATATATATATATATATATATATAGTCGTCATACTTCCACCATTGAAAATCGTATATAGATAAGTAATATACATATATGTATATATAAATATAGCTCAATGTGTAAATAAAAACAAGTAAGAAAATTATATTCGGTCGTGACCGAATCTGTTATATGCATCACCGCGATCCTAAGAAAAGGAAAAGAACCAAATTTTCGCGCGCCCGATTTTCTCTCTTTTCAGAATAAAAATGTCAATTTATTTGATGTATGTGTTGCACTTTATGAGCATAGGTGCTCGCAATTTTTCTTGCTTAGATTTGTGGGCATTGTAGGCATGTCCTTTGACAGGTTTAGGTCTTTTTCGAATTCTTTTGCAAGTTTGTGGAAGATATTGTCACTTTTGCGAATGGGAAGAGACAAAGGTGCAACACAGTTGCGCAGACGGACGAATGGATAGATGAACGGAAGGGCTTGGGTGCATTCTGAATTTGAAACCGGCCTAGAATTTAAAAACTTCATAAGGTTTTTAAAACTCGCTTGTGTGTGTTATAAAGGTTCTGAAAACCGGCCTAGAATTTAAAAACTTCATAAGGTTTTTAAAGCTCGCTTGTGTGTGTTATAAAGGTTCTGAAAAAAATTAAAAAATTCAGCTGGCGGTGCCGATTTTTTCCATGTTTGTAGAGATATGCATGTAAATGTACATACAAAATTTTTGTGGCTCTACCTGCTATAGTTTATGGGTAAGGAGCAAAAAACCGATTTTGTATTCCTCACTTTACGTAGTACTGTAGGCTTGTCCTTCTGGCTATTCGGTCCACTTTCAATACCAAACTGCGTGCAAGAACTTGCAACGTTTCTGCCTAATTTTGGTGTCTATAGATGTGCTTTTGCGGCCAAAAGAATGTTTACAACAGACAGTACTCGGACGGACAACGGGACAGACGGACATACTTGAATCGATTCAGGTTGTGATGCTGACCAAGAATGCATGTTGCACTTTGTAGGGCATCTGAAGCTGTCTTCTGGGCGTTGCAAACGTTTTGACAAAATTAATGTACCCCTCAGCCTTCGGTGATGATTTTATAAAAAAAATTACATATCAAACAGCAAATAACCTTGATATGCTTGCAACATTATAACAATAAAAAGTTGGTTGTAAATACAAACACAAGCACACAAGCTTATGCATCTATGAATATGCGGGTAAATGTAGGGGTGTGTTACGTAATACATATCTATGTATGTACATATAATGGATTTTGTAGCAATCATGCAATATCTGATGTAGCAATCTGCACGCACACACACAACTTAAATACATCACACAAAACTGTGATTACTAAAGTTGACGGCCGTAGACCTAGTCTACAAACCTTCATATCTTAATACGATACATATATTTTCCCTTTTTTCAAATGCCTGAACATTTTCTACATTTTGTTGGTCTCTTTGTATTGCAGTTAATAGTTTTGTAATAAATCTGTTCTTCTCGTGTTGATGACTAAAAAAATCTCATTTGCGCTTTTTATTGTCCTTTTATGAAAATATAAGAAAAATAAAAATGTGGGTAGAGGGGAGAAAAAAATCGCAAAAAATACTTAAAGTGTGAGTCAACTAACCACCGCGCTACCATTTTCAAGGAAAAGAAATCTGGGAAAATAATATTTAGTTGAGTGGTCTTTTTTTTTCTTTTGTTATGTGCGACGTGCATACATACAAACATAAATATTTTTTAATTTGTCTTAAAAAGTTACGATCGTTTGATTTCTTGCGTGATTAATTGCTTAATAAGCTTGAGTTCAGCAAACATTGCTTGGAAAGACACAAAAGACAATTTCGTTTTTACAACTAAAACAAAAACAGAATCTTGTCGTGCAACCCAGCCCTTCCTCAATGCGAACTGTTATGGTATCCGCGCCAATTTTTCTTCCTTACAGAAAAATTTACGTGTGTCAGATTTGTCCTTACATTTGCCTTATACAAGAATAAACATTAGATACCTCAAAAAAATAAGAAGAAGATTCTCGATCCGCATAAAACTCTGAATAACTACACTCTAGCCTGTCTGTGCTTTTATTGAGAAGCTCACACTACCTAAAATTGAGATAGAAAGCTAAAACTTGACATGTACTTTTGGAATTGATGGTTCAGTTAGGCCTCTGGACTGAAAACTGACTTAGTCAATGACCTAATACGCTAGCAAACTTATAACTTTTTATCCACAGAAGCCATTTACCTATTTGGTCATCTTTATAAAGGTGACATAAAAAGTAAGCAATTCGAACTTCGCAATACTTTTCTCAAATAGTTTCTCTCAATTCTGGCTGAGTTTTTCACAAACTATTTCCTATAAATAATACATTTATAACATATGTATATATATATATATATATACTATGTATATTATTCCCTTTGATTTCATTTCAGGCATTTCGTCGCTGTCAAGTTGCGGTGATCCGGAACGCCTGCCAGAACTGCCGCCTGGTGATGAACAACGTTTACAGCGAGCCGCCCTACATTTACAACAGAAACTCATTTTACGTGAATGGCTGCGTGATCATCGTTTACAACATCATTACAATCGCTTATTAGCCGTTGAAGTAGCCTCATTGGAAGACGTGTATTGGTTAGAAGATTCTCGTGCTAGTAAAATTTTGGGAAAAGATTGGCAAATATGGTCACAAGCCCGACAAAATCTTCCTACATCCAAAGCTCAGTTGGATGCATTAAAAGCAGAGTTATGGTCCACTGTTGTCAAATCGAGCCAACATCAAGACGCATGGACTTGGGGTGGTATGTTAGTCGTATCAGTCTCTGTAGCCGGTCTCGTTACCTTAGCAGCCATGACTCAGCCCTCACTAGCTCCTGAAGCTCGACATTCACTTTTGCAATATGTTACTGGAAAATATTTACTGCCAGCTAATTGCAAAGTGCAATGGGACTGGAAAGATCCGGCCGTGGTCGGTGGTGCCATGTGTTTTGTAGTACGCTTTTATCAGCGAAACGGCCAGCCTTATCCCATCTGTGATACAGATCAATTTTTCGTAGAAGTTACCGAAGGAACACGTAAAATGGTAACCATTAGTGAATTGGGTTCTTCGACCGATCCCAACAATGCAAATATAGCTAAAGTCAAATTTACTGTACGTACAGCAGGACAGTACAAAATTTCAGTAATGATTGGTTCAAGTCATATAGCGGGTTCGCCGTTTATGAAAACCTTTATACCGGGACCGATAGACGCCCGACGTTCTCGATTTATTAGACCAGCTAGTACGGTTATATGTTGCGCAGGCGCTCCTACGCTAATGCATATAGAACCACGTGATGAATTTGGTAATGCTTGCCAATTCGATCAAGATATAGATCCGGTTAAGGTGAGTAAAGTCCATTAATATTGTTAAACACATTCAGAACTTAACGGTTCTTCTGGCGCATTCTTAAAGGGTTATCATGTCGAAATATACGACTTAAACGGTCAACCGCTAGAAAAGCTACATCATGCAATTTCCTTTGCATATGATCGGGTTAATGCTCGGGTTTCGGTTACCGCTTTATTTCCGGAACCTCTTTGTTTACGTGCCGTCATAAGTTATCTAGATCAAAAATTACCTAACGGTGATTTCGATATAATAGTTTTAAGCAGTAAGTCTAATGCAACCTTTAATGCCTTTTTATTATGGAATACATGTCTTCATACTTCTACCTGTTGCAGGTAGTGACACCACATTGGTGCATAAGAATATCGCTTCGCGGAAACACAATATTTGTTATGAAGCCAAATTATTAAGTATCTTCGGGGCACCAAAATCAAAGCCCCGCAAGGTCCTTTGCTATGTGGGACCTAAACAAGTGAGTTCTTATGGTTTTGCATGCAAACAATCAAGATGTTCCCCCAAACAGCCACAGAACTCTGTGAATTTTCAGGTTACTATCAAGGAAATGATTTTGAAATTTATACCTAAACGTATTGCCACTTTTCGTTTATGTCCGTCGACCAAATTTCACTTTCTACCGCAACGTCCTACGCACGTTCACGGGCCAATTTTCATTATCGATGATGGAGCTCAACCGAAAATTGAATTAGCCTCCCGCGATCGTAACATTATAGCGGCTACTTTTACCCATTTTCTATTAAAAAATATTGGCGGATCGGAAACGTTTAAAGACAAGCAGGATTTCTTTTATCACGAAGTGCGAAAGTTCCATGCAAATTACTATCACGAGAAGCTATCGCTGAAAGTGCAACGCGAGCGAATTTTAGAGAGTAGTATGAAGGCAACAAAGAATTTTTCAGTTAGTGATTGGTGCGGTAACTTCGAAGTGACCTTTCAAGGTGAACAAGGTAAGGCAAACCTAATAAGAAAACTTATTCCACTCACCTATGCTTATAATTTACAGGTATTGATTGGGGTGGTTTACGCCGTGAATGGTTCGAATTAATTTGTAGTGCATTATTCGATCCGCGCAGCGGTCTATTTTGTAGCTTTCACGACAAACACCAGGCTTTAGTGCATCCAAATCCTCACAGACCGGCCCACCTAAAATTGAAACACTTTGAATTTGCCGGTAAAATTGTGGGCAAATGTTTATATGAAAGTGCATTAGGCGGCACCTATCGGCAACTGGTACGCGCACGTTTTACACGTTCATTTCTAGCGCAACTTATTGGTCTACGAGTTCATTATAAAGTAGGTATATTCTTTTGTTATTGTTAGTGTTGTTGTAATAAATGTATGATTTTATCAGTATTTCGAACAAGACGATCCCGATTTATATTTGTCGAAAATCAAATATATTTTAGACACAGATCTTGATAATACTGATTCTTTGGAATTGTATTTTGTTGAAGAGATTTATGATGCCAGCGGCCAATTAAGTAAAACTATCGAACTCATACCGAATGGTTCGAAAACGCGTGTGACAAATGCTACCAAAAATCAATATTTGGATGCTTTAGCACAACAACGTCTCTGCAATAGTGTCAAAGATGAGGTCGATAGTTTTTTAAAAGGCCTTAACGGTATTATACCTGATAATCTCTTAAGTATATTCGATGAAAACGAACTAGAGGTAAGTGCTTCTGAGCTGCCAGAGGCAAAAGCATTTAGGAAATGTTTTCACTTCTCCTTTTCCTCTATTTCAGTTACTAATGTGCGGTACGGGTGAATATTCGATAGCGGATTTCAAAGCTCATCATATAGCAAATGGTAATTCGGCTGAGTTTCGCAGGGTCTTGGCTTGGTTTTGGGCTGGCGTTAGCAATTTCTCGCAAACCGAAATGGCGCGTTTATTACAATTCACTACGGGATGTTCACAACTGCCACCGGGAGGTTTTCAAGAATTGAATCCACAATTTCAAATAACCGCGGCACCTACATTTGGAAATTTGCCAACAGCTCATACGTGGTAAGTCATAGAAGCAGTAAAAAAAATGATAATGATAACGGCAAACCTTACCCTGTTAACTTTGACTGTATTTTAGTTTTAATCAGTTATGTCTACCGGACTATGAATGCTATGAACAATTCGAAAAAGCATTGTTACTGGCGATCAGTGAGGGAACTGAAGGTTTTGGTATGGTATAAGACGATACGCTGATTATCACGATATATTTTGTGTTCCTTTCATGCGCGGGGAGTTACTAACGTCAAATAAAGAATTAATTTTTAGATTTAATGGACAAAAAAAACAAAAAACAAAAAAAACAAAGCAAGTTTTAAAAAATGTAGTTCACGAATTAAATTTTAGAAAGTATATAACCAGCGAAGACGCTTTAATGCTGTAAGAAAATGCTTCAAATGGAAATAAAAAACAAAAAAGCAATAAATGTATTAATAAGAAAATCCGAAATGTAGTTGTTAAATATTATACGATGTTCAATGCAGCAATAATTGTGATAATCGTAGTGAAAAACAATTTGAAGAACAAATTTTTTATTTATTTACTTATCTTGTATTTTTTTCTTCTCTTTGTTATATTTATTTTTCAAACTTAAGGAGCACAAATTATCTCGATTGTGTTTAAAAGACTTCTTAACTTCTTTCCAAGAGAGAAAGTAGAATTTATAATTTTAAATTTAATTACGCGGATTGTGCGTATATTGTGCAGACTGTGGCCGGTATAGTGTAACAATTATTATAATTAAAAATAAAAGCCGCATTTATGCTATTTATTTATAAGAAACACAAACTTATTCAAATGGCTATTAAAAGCTCATGTTGAGGATAGCACTGAAATAACTCAATTTGTTTTATATTAATTTCTTAATTTAATTAATACACTTTGCAGCTTTCGGCTAAAAATACGACAATTTAAAGAGTTAGTTCCAAACTTTTTTGCTAAGAATACGCTTAACGTAGTGCAAAGCAAATATACTTCGTGTAGAGGAATCACGCAGGGTGCTCACCTTCCTTCCGTGTGCGATTTTCTCTTCAATTCGATTACATGACATTTTTGCAATTTGTCTCAAAAGCATTATGGGAGACAGCGCGCTTGTACAAGTCTTCAAGCTATTAGCTGGCTAGCGAAGTCTTGAAACCAAAATTACGTTTATTTTATGGATTCAAATAATTTTACGACATTAAGACACGAAGAAAGACGCTGTCTACTACAAGTCCGTCTTTCCTAACAATAGGCCACAAATTAATCACTGGGTCATCTGTTTGCTAAACACAGAGGACAATTAGTAAATTAGGGCCAGTTGTTTGTGCTTTCCCGTATAATCGGAACCGACAATTTCATTGAATGTTCCCTCATCTGAATGGTGCATGTAAAGGGTTGCATATAAAAATGCAGCAACCGAACCCATATTTTGATAAAGAATAATAAAGAATTAGATGTTAGATATTTTGATAAAGAATAATAAAGATAGATAAAGAATGATAAAGAATTTAAGCAATTTGCAAATGTTATACTGTTTGAAAAACATTCTCAAAAAATATATCTTACGTCTTAGTTTGACGCGAGTTTGATAACAGCAAATGCTGTATCTAGATTCATTTGAATATAATTAAAAAAATTTCGATTGAATAAAATTTTTGCGATTTTTTCCTATTTTCCAACCGTCGCAGTCTTTGCTGCAAATCTACCTATGAGGTAAGACTGATGGATGGGCATTAACCAGGCATCATGCAATGCAATGCCAGCTATACGTTCAGCCAAGTATAAACAAGTGCAATTGAAACACACGAATATTTGGGCAAGTGAGAGAACGGTGCGCGATGCAAATGTATTTATTCAGAAACGTCTCTCAAAGAATCCACAAAAAAATTCCATTTTATTACAAATCCTCTTAGCCCAACCACTCTGCACCTTTCAAACTGAAATTAGTATAGCAAAAGCTAAAATCTATCATATGAACTTTTGCTATATCTCGTGAACTTCATGCCCTAAAAATGAAGAAAAAGCTGAGCTGTAAATAATAATCAAAAATACTTTTGATTCGCAATCACTGCTAACTGAAAGCTTTCAATTTAATGTGATTGCTCGGAAGTTTTCACTTCAAAGCGAATATATATTTTTTCAACTGTGAGAGCTAAACAAATAAATAAACAATCTCGAGCAGTGTAACTGAACTAATTAAACTTTTTTTTTTTTAATTTTTACTATATTTCTGATTGTTGTTAAAGAAAGTTGGTCGGCACTTTACTATTTCTTTTATAACCCTACACTACTTTTATCCCAAGTGTATATTAAATTTATGCAAATGTATGCAATATCCAGAGATAGATCCGCCTTTTGTTATATTGATCGATTCAGAGTCATTTTCTGAATCAATCTAAGCTTGTCTGTCCGTCTGTCCGTCTCGTTCGTTATGGCCCAAGGAAAATGATCCCGAACGTACTACTTTTTCGAATATTCCTCATATAACACCTCATTATGAAAAATCGATATATGAAAAACTGAGTTAAACAAAGCAGGATGGGGTTTTTAATGGTGGACCGTATCCCATTACATTGTTTTTATTTTTTTTTTTTTCGCTTATGGGAGACAGATATTACACATGTGATCGAATTACGTCCTTTTTTAACTTTTTCTATGAATTTACCTTCGAAAGCTTTCACAACTCACAAATTGGTTCCATCAAAATTTTTCCTGACTGATGGATATATTATTATTAATATTATACTTTATTTAGATCAAAGAAACGCATTCTAGGAGTGACAATAGGATGCTCACTAACAATTAAGATTATCGGCTCCTTTTTTTATAATTAAATAAAAATAATATTTGCTGTGAAGTATTGTAGTATGTAGTCTTTTACTTTCTAGTTTTACGTATTCCGGACGAGCAATCTTAATTTAAAAGGTAGTGACATTTTTCTTATTTTTATTATTTACTTTTAAGCCACGATCTCTTCAAATGTACGTATGTGTGTACATTGAATTATTACACAAATAGCAAATAGCAATAATTATCGAAAGAAAAACTGTTATATATTATAATTATTATGCATATTATCATTAGTTGTTCAATGAGGAAAGGGAAAGTACGAAATTAAAAAAAAATAAACTTGAAAACAAAAATTAAAAAAATAAACTTGAAAATAAAAATGAAAAGAAAACCTTAAGTCTTTTACTGCATTCCCAACCCGAGTATAAAAGCATGCAAAAGACATAGAATTTTGTATTCCACAATAATTTACTAAGATGAAGTGTGTGCCAGACGGCAGCAAATGCGATTCTTAAGAGAGGCACTAGGTTCTTTGCCCATTTAAAATCTATTCGCAAAGATGTCTTGCAAAACAATCTCTCAGTCTCGCAAACAAAGAAAAAGAAAATCCTTGAAAAGAGAAGAAAAGAAAAGAAAATCATGCAGCAGCCGGCGGGTTCATCTAACTTAGGCACATTCCTCTTTAGACCGAGATTGTAAGACGATCTAATCATGGATGCTTTTCGAGTTAGCGGTCCCCCTTTTATTTTTTATACCTTTTCCAGTAGGAGTCGTTCATTATCTTGCTTACAATAATCGACTTTGTAGCTTCTCTCGAGTTGGTGTATCGACCCCTTTGTTCCCAACTGCATATATATAAAAACGCTGAACCGTTCAAGAGGAGGTGCAAATAGTAAAAGGTATTTAAACAGAGCGGTCAAGAGCTGCCTCGATCTAATCTATTGTCGAATTCATCGCCCAAAACATCGACGAAATCGAAGCAATTGCTTCGCATATCATTTAAACTTTAGCGCGAGATCTCGACATGACTGCAAAATGAATATATCGCTCTAGTTGATCATGACATCTCCTGAAAAAAACACCGACAAAATCAAAATGCTTTACTTTACGTGCCTTAAAGAATCTCTCACACCATTCATTCTGACATAAAATTTATTCTTCCAAATGAATTTAATTCCTTTCAATCTATCTCTGTGTAGCATTTTTTCGGGATAAACATCCAATTAGTATAATCGAGTAGCCGACACACATTTGCCTGATTTGTGCCCACCACATTGTCCATCCCCGTTTTCCTTTTCAACAACTTTAACTACCACTAACAAGATTTTCTTTTTGATATGATGTAATCATTCAAAGGATGTCTCCTTTTCATGTGAAACGATGAGGAAGGCGAAACAGGTAGAGAGATGGTGGCCGCACCCCAGTATGGGTCTTTGCCCAATCGCTAAGTGCTACGCCTTTACAAACTGAGCACGCACTATAGAAAGCGAACTACTACAAAGCAAACTCTATCGCGCTTGGGATTTGAACCCGTGAAGCACGACTCGGTAGCCACGATTTTCACCTACTAGGTTACTCAGGTGCAATTATCACTAACGAGATGATATAAGAACCGAGTTTGTGTAAAAATGATATAAAAATTCAAACTATTTTTTTCTGATACACTTGGTACAAATTTTTTTCCCTGCCGTTTTTTTTGATCAATAAATATTTGCCGTTAAATATTGACACAAAAAATGTATATTTTCATGTTGCCAAAGGTTATTACGAGTGAAAGTGATGTCAACTGAAAACTGGTATATAAAGTGTTGAAATAATATTTGGTTTTTACTCTCACTGCAGATGCATAAGATTACATTAAATTTGTGACTATGTTTGTAACATCTAGAAATACTCACCTAAGATCTCAACTGTACTCTTCAACGTACTAAGATACTGGAAACATTTAGTCACTTGTTCATTTAACCAACATTGATAAATAGAACTCGTAAGGTCGCAGGAATCTGAAATATAATCTTGAATCAACTTATGTAGCTCATGTTTAAAATAAATGCAAACGAACATACAGATACTAAAAAAAAAGTCGAGCATACCTACAACGAAGTAGACACTATTTTTCGTATTTATTTGTTTGAAAGGTGATGTAAGATTCACCAAACAGTGAACTTAGATTTCTTGCTGCTATAGGAATCTGTCCAACCAAGATAGTTCTACATATTCGTGTGCTTAGCTTACTGATCGTAATTTTCAAAATATTATGATGAAATTTGATGTACTGACCCACTAAAAATTGATGCGTTTAGATCAAGAGCAGGTCCTATCGCAAATGCATTAAAACGAATTATAATAACTCTCCACATAACGCCACAATTAGGAAATGTCGTTTTATGAAAAAGTTTGCCCTCGCAAAACCAAGTACAAAAGTTGTATTCTGCCGTATTAAAGGAACTGAAATGAATTTGGAAAAGTTTGGATTAAAAGCGAACTTTTTCTAAATTCTTTTCCAAAAAATCGTTCTTACAAAGAATAAGTCGTTATATGCCAGGAAAGTCCTATTGCTAGAGGTTTAGCATATAAAGTTACTGTGATATATATGGGCCACGTTGGTCTACTTTGAAGGCCCATTTCCATGTAACGCTTGCCATGAAAATTAAACTTTTATATACTAAGATGGTACAACTTTGGATATCTTATGACGATAGTAGCTGTATAGGTTATTTAATGGTCGGCTTGGTGCGATTACAAAGTTCTAACTTATCTTACGGTGAATTGGAACGTTTAAAATGTTAGATAAAAGTAGCATAGGCGGGAGTTTTTTCAGGGATCAATTTCTTCTAGCGATACAAAATACTTTCATCGTTGAAACGTATGTTTATGCTGAACTTTACATGGGTGGACTTATGTCCAAGGCTTTAAGTTTGAAGTGCCGCACTTTTTCCTTAGGGACATTTTAATGATAAGGTATCGCAAGGCTGGTTTTGGGCACAAACATTTTCATAGTTGACTGGCGGCACTTGCAACACTTTCGCGTCCCTGACAGTTTTAAACTTAAACGGGCGCACAAATAGACTGACATAAATTTATTTTATTTGTTTATATTTATAATTTACTTAAATAAACGGACGTGAATTTAAGTAAACAATGTTACGCAGAATTTCTGATCGTCTTTCCTGAATTGCTACAAACTGGGGCGGTGGTGAAGGGCCGTTCTTAGTTCTTGGAGTGATCTGTCTGATTGATTCCGATAACGAACGAGACTCAGAGATATGAAATATATGCTTTTAGGACTAAGGTGTCGAATAATGGCATTAAGCAATAACAGGTCTTTGATGCCCTGAGATGTCCTGGGCTACGCGTGCGCTACCATGAAATTATCAAGCATTTTTCCTAGACCGAGAAGTCTACGTAAACCGCTAAACCAATTTCTTGTTTGGGATTGAAAACGACAACTGTTCATACGGACTTGGAATTGCCAGCAAGTGTGAGTCGTTAACTCGCATTGATTGAATCATTTAGGGAAGTCTCCGGATGTAATCACTGCAACGCTTCTTATGTGTATTTAGAGGAAGTAAAAGTCGTAACAATTTTATAAAATTAGTTTACCCTTTTCTTTCCAGTTTATTAGCATGACTGATATACCATAAAAAAGCCGGTAGTTATTGCCTGCATTTCAATAGTACTTTGTTTTTCTTCTTTTATTTTTTATTAATTGTGAAATTTTATTACGAGAAAGCGAAATTAATTTTCATGTTGTACAACATTAACAAAAAAAAGAAACTGTAGTAAACATTGCTTTAATGCCATAAGTACACAAAACATATTTAAACAATCAAAAGAAGTGCTTAAATAAACAAGGACGGCTCGGTTCGAGTCAACTAACGTTCACCATCTGTAATGTGACATTAAATATAATATAAATATAAATTCGAACCGAGTAAATAGTTGTAGTCAACATTAGATATATGTACAATACTTTAGGAAATCACCTTGAATCAGTCATCTATATATAACTTTCAATCAATCATTACACTAAGGCAGATGTAAATATGTTTTGATGAGCAGCACTATAAGCAGTCTTTTTTTGCTTAGCCTGTTTACGTCAGTTTTAGTTTGTGTTTGTTTTTCAATTTTCACTTTGGTATTAGGGAAATTCCGAAATAACTGAAAGTCTTGAAAAGAGGTTGTTCTACTAAATGTACGAGTGAGGCAGAAACCAGTGAATACAAACAAATATGTGATTAACAACTTGCCTTGTGTTAGAAAATTCTAGTTTAAGGCAACTTTCTTGAATCAAAGCTTACCCTAGTCGGTATTACTTTCAGCTGAAGAGTGTTGTACGCTACTCATGCAACACCAGCTCTGGCGCTTGATTGAGTTTGGGTAAAAGGCATCTTCTTGAATCAGAAAACGTGGACAGTGAAATTTGTATGTATTTCTCTCTCTCTCTCTCTCTCTCTCTCTCTCTCTCTCCCTCCCTCTCCCTCTCTCCCTCTCCCTCTCTCCCACCCTCCCTCCCTCTCTATCTCACCTCCTTGTAAAAAAACAACATTTCAACGGCCATAAAAATTGTTGTCGTGTATTATCTTAAACCCCATTAGCATTATAAGTCACTCAAACTAAAAGCGGATTGATATAAAATGGAACGAATTATCGTGTCATAGAGCAGTCTATTGTATTAAACTTTACATAGTTTTTTCTGTTTCCCTCTAAAACTTTTTCCTTCTTATGGACCTTTCACATTCACTTTTAAAAAGTTCGTCAAGTAGTGAAAGCAAGTTCATGTATTCCTCTATAGATTTTACGACTGCAAACATTTATGATTAAATGTGAATTTGCAAAAATAGTTACGATAAACGGATAATGACCGCTCAAGCAAGCCTATTGATTAACAGCGGAAGCACTTTACGAATAAGCTTTAATCTGTTAAAAAACTGTTATACTTAATAAGATTTAATTTGTAGCAATTACAAGCCGAATAATGAAATTAATATACTTTCGAGCATTAAGCATAATAAACATGTTTAACGACTTTATGAACTTTTATGTAAAGTTAAAAACATTTAAACAAACATGGAAACTTATATTTTTGATCTTTAGAAAACATTTTGGCCACAAAACTACCGGATATTCATAATGCAAAAGAAGAAGTAATATTAAGCACTTCAGGTAGTAATGCTGCAAATATATATTCAGTGCTTCCTTAACCGATTTTTAAATTGTATATGCGTTTTCTGGTCATTGCCAAAAACATTTTGAAATTTTCGATTAAATCGATTAACAATTAAATTTGAAGGAAGGTCAATACCCCTTCTAAACTTAACCTGCGAAAGCTAGATATATTCCTTCTAAAACCTGCCTTTTCATCCGAAGTTTTGCTATGGCAGAAAGCTCAAAGTCAGGTTGGAGATCTGTTAAACTCCAGCTCTCCATTTAGTATTTTGCCTTATGGATCCGAAATGTGAACGATAGAAGCAAAGACGATTAGGAAATAGCCTCAAAGACGTCTTAGTCTATCTGTGAGAATCTCGTACTTAACACATCCGTCAGTAAATTCGTAGGATGACATACCGGTGTCCACCACCTATGCATAGATGATAAGCGCTATTTTTGTTTTTGTAGAAAATTTAAAAGATCCAAATTTCATGTGTGGCGTCAGTAAAACGACTGTCACATGTAAATAAATGCCCGAAATGTCAAAAAATGTTGATATGTTTCATTTCGTCTCTAACTAAAAATTATATGGATTCTGCTATATGTCATCCTACGAACTTATTAACTGAACTGTTACTAAGGACATATGTATATGCCTTAAAAATCTTGGGTTGTTGTACACATAGCCATAGGCCCGGTGAATACAAATTAGATATTGCGAGTAGAAAAGTAATACAAGCGACGAATAGGATCTTTAATGTCCGCTTGCTTTATACGAATGTATAAAAACCGCAAGTTAGTGGCTTGTTAAGGCATCCTCACCTTTAGGATGAGCTTTCAAACGACTTCATTAAACATTAGTAAAAAATTGTACGACAGGTTATAAACTATGTATATATTCTGTATTCTTTGCTTCCAGTCACAGAGCCATGGGAGCAGTATTGAAACTTTCCAACCAAATAAGCGCATATGCTCAGGTTCCTACCTTAATTTTTGCAGTCATAACAGTTTCAAGATAAGGGCAAAGAAAGCTCGGTCAATTCAATATAACAAAGTGCGTTCAAACTCTTACTTTCAAGAGTGCATTTTATATAACCTCCGATGCGTTTTTCTGGCTATTACAAGCGGCATAACGAAAGTTAAATATCTTCATTCTTTAGTTCTTCGCTGGTGGACAAATAATAAAAACTGAAAATAAAAAAATTTACCTTTGCTTAAGACTCTAATTCGAATGCACGACTTGCTATATGGTTATATGCGAAGTTCTTCACTTTTTCATATTTAGCACTTAATTAATTTGAGGAGAGGGAAATGCGAGTGATCTACTTTATATATCATAAACTAAACCTGAACTGAGAATGCACAGCACGTTTAATTTTTCTTTTTTTCACGCTTTGTAAAATACTTTTGATGTTAACAACAGTTTTAATTTATTCGCTGGCAATGCTCGAGCACACAGCGCGGTACGACAAATATATCAAAAGTCATTTTTATAAACTCTAGCGTTTACTTGGTGATAAAAATCTCCTGCGGTTAAAAGATGCCTGATCTGCATATTTTGCTTTTATTTGGAATGTTTTGCTTCTCAGAAGGTGCGAAAGGTTAAGTTACGTTATCTTCTGGTTACTTATGCACCGATTGCTTTTTCTTCGTTCTTCATTTAGGTAAAACATGTCCAGAAAAGACTCGCGAGCATAAATCCTTCTGCGATATTTATTACAAATGTACAGAGTTGTCATCAACTGCTTATGCCTGGATACCAGTGTCCTGTGAGCAAGGACTTATCTATGAACATAAGTTACGTAGTTGTGTTTTACCTCCAAACGATTGGGAATGTCTTAAGGATACGGATAAAGGGAAGAAGAAATCAAGTAGAAATCATAATAGAAACAATAAACGTGAATCCGATATTTATGTTATCGCAAATCATTTGGAAGCGGATGAAAATGATTTTGTATTTAAAGACGAAAATAATAAAGATGATGAGGTAAAAATCGTTTTAGCGCAAAGCTTAAATAGCGAAGACGATAGCTATGAAGGTAGTGGTAATGATAATGAAAAACTTATGGAACTGGATGGTTTAATGGAAACGAAAAGCCTTGAAAATTCAAAAGAAACAACAAATCAAACGACCGTTAAAAGTTTGGAAGCAAAGGAGACAGTAGAAGATATCGACAACAAATCGAACGTCGACCATAATTTGCTTAAGTATTTACAACGTTTATCGCAATTGGTTGATGGCTTAAAACAAACCTATCAGCATACTGATCCACAGCGTGAGGAATTAAGACCCGACCAGTTAAACGCATTTTTAGCTCATTTTAATATCAAAAATGAATTCAACGCTTTATCTACACCGCCCTACTTAAGTCCTTCTCAAACGTTATGGTTTAATAGAACGCACGAAAAGGAGAGATTAAAAAATTTGAAACCAATAACGGGATTCGTAATGCATAATAATGCTTTGAAAGACTATTTAAGCTACGATCGTCTCAACGGTTATGACGAACACTATTCTAACGCTCATATTGCAGACAATCAGAAGCCACAGGGTGTTTTAATGTTTGCTTCGCCTTATCATGCGGGTCAAGAAGCAATTGAACAGCAATTTATAGAGTACAGTAGTGACAAGGTACCAAAAATTCCAAAGGAAACTTTAAAAACAGTCTTGGAATTATCCAAGCAAATGATTGCTTCGCAAAATATGCCGAAAATTATATCGAATCCGAGTTACTTTAATCCACTACTAATGCCACCAATTACCTTCACTTCACAAACAGGCGACAGTCCTTTCTCCAGTAATTATCATGCTATTCTACCGAATGGAAATAATCAGGCTCTGGCGACGAACAATGGAAACATATTCAGTTCAGCAAAAAGACCAATTAACAGTGGATACAATAACAGAAAGCCTCCAACCACTATAATACACAACAATGTCATACCCATACAAGTTAGTGGAGCAGATTTCGATGACAAATATAATGTCGACAGCTATGGCCAGGGTATTTATCCGCAACCGAATTTATATAAACAAAAATACGAGAATAATGACTATTCGGAATCCTCTACAAACGCGCCGTTTCTTAGCTCTTCCTATGCGACAACAGTAAAACCCTTCGAGTTTCTCAACACCCCGGCTGCCATAACAAAATATTTCATTCCGAGTCAACATTTAGATAATGAAAATATTAATACGCATTTTCAAATTGCCAATGGCTACGGCAGTCTGCCACTTCCTCAGACGGTGAAGCAACAGCATCTTCTCTCTTCTTTCCCTGCTAGTAGTCATCAGCAAAGCACACAAAGCTTGAAACCGAACTTTTCTGGTTACTATATAAACAATTCGCTTTTTCCGACGGACATCAATCCGCAAAACATTCTCATTCAACCGAATTCTCAAAAATACGACAGCAACGAAGTGGATAATAACTCATTGCAACAAAACATTAATGGAGGCGGGAACGACGATCACATACCCTTCATAATATATAGTTACGGTAAACGTAAACCCACCCACTCAATATCTGAAGAGAGCCATCTACCGCAAACACCCTTGAATTCCGCTTTCAGTTCGAGCAAAATGCCTTATATGCCAAGACCCAGTATGAGTTCGAGTCCTATGCCATCTTTTCATAACATTCCGAACAATTATCTGTCTTCAGTTTTGTCCAATTTTCACGAGGACGGTGCATATCTAGTTAATGTTGGAGGCAATTTTATAAGTTTTAATGTTTTTAAAAAGTCCGTGCTACCGTTAATGGAGCAAAACTCTGTATCGCTAAATCAAATAGAGATAATAAATTGTGCTTCTACGGTTAGGCAACCGAATTCTACTGATTGCTCGCGCTACTATGTGTGCAGTAAGAAGGATAGTAAAGTATTATCGTACTCCTGTCCGCCATACACGGCATTCAATAAGGAAACTCGCATTTGCGATAAACCAACTTATACGAAATGCAAAACCGAATTGACTTTCGCCGATGGTTTTTTAATCAACGAAAGAGAACGAATGCAATTGGAGGCTTTAATGGCCTGGAAAGAAAGGAAATATAAACAGCAACAGCATGGTACAAAGACGCCAGACTTATCTAATGTTTATCAATTACATCTCAACTATCCGTTATCTTCGACTACCATGTCATCAATGCTACCGGATAGCAACGCCGAGGAATCGTTTATGCAACACCAGGCAGCTTTAATGGAAAGTACAACTAATAAACCAATTAGTTCTGACGGCCATATTAAGAAACACAAATACTATTGCAAAGAAGGCGACAAGATTGCGGATCAATCATCGATAAATAACTATTTTGTATGCTATAAGAGTCCCCAAGGTCAAATGAAAGGCCATAAAATGACTTGTACTAAAGGTTTAATCTTTTGTGCAACTTCTCATATTTGTACTTTAGCAACGAAATGTTTTTAAAAACTAAAACTATAAGTTATTTTTTCAAATAAATTATTTATTTATTTATTTATTTATTTATTTATAATTTTGTTTAAAAAAATATTTACACATTGTCAGTTTCAAAGGGACAATGCCTCATTTTTTGATGGCGAATAAAAAAATCGAGAAAGTCATCACAGTAAACAGATTTCGTAGAGCTATGTATATAGAGCCCACTTTCCTTTGCGAAAAATGCTCTTACTTCAAGGGAATGCTAATAAAATACTTTATTCAAAACATTGTTCATCATTAGCTGTACATTTTCCCACCTTTCTAACGGACCACGAATTCTACGTCTAAAACCCAGCTGGGTTTTCTGTTTGCCTATGAAAGTACTTTTTGTCCGCCGTCATAAGCACAGTAATACGCAATAAGTCCACAGTTGAAGCAACTACTTAACCGAAAGAGAACACACTGTCTGCTGAGTGATTAACAGCTTACTGACCTATGGTCTATTCAAATAGCCTTTTGTCGAAACCACAACTGACAGTCTAATAATAGTTTTTTTGAACAACAAAATGGTTTCACAAAATATTAAAGAAAAAAAAAAAAAGTGTAAGAGCATAAGAAAAGCATGGATATTTCGCGCAACAGTCTACATCGATCCAGACCATACGTGATCGTTATTGCCCACTGCGTGTTTCTTGTTGATTGCCCTCAAATCAGCAGAAATCCGAACACGATGATTAAAATGTAATGGTCTGGAAGATGCAATATTATCTGCAATGGTGTTGCCAAGAATGCCCATATGACTGGGCACCCAAAGAAAATGAAGAGAAAATGCATCAGATTTGGGGGATATGGTAGAGATCTGATTTCTAATGTGTAGGAGTGGGTTTTATCTGAGGGAAATGATTGCAAAGCGGATAAGACAGATTTACTGACACTATAAGCAATTTCTTTTGAAGCTGAGTACTCGCTAAGCGGATGGCTTCCGGGATCGCAAGACATTCAGCCGAAAATATTATACTATATGGGTGATTTGAAAAGTAGGCTTCTGTATTAATAGTTGGAAACCAAAAGCCGCTGCCTACAACATCGGTCTTGGATCCATCAGTAAAGATGAGTGAATCAAGATCGAGTAGTGATAATGCCGGAGTAATTGTGGATTTTATCACTAATAATAGCTTAATTACTGGCCGAAAATACCGAGAACCAAAAGGAATTTTGAACAAGCTATGTACACCAGTCCCTAGAATGTGGAAATTACTAGTTCTGTCAGAAAAAATTTTAAAAAAGGAAGGAGAGGAATTGAGTGATAGAAGGTCGTAAATCAAAGATAAGGCCGGATGATTCTTATTGGATAGAATGTTATTAGACGAAAAATTGGCGAGTAAATGAAATTTTTCTTGTAGAGGCATAATACTTGCCATCTGTTCTAGGGTTAGTGTGTAGATAGATTTCATGCCACCTAGAGCCAGACAAAGCCATTTCCAGTAAATTCTGTATAATTTCAGAAGGTCCTTATTTAAAACGGTCAATAAGAGCGAACAAGCGTATTCTAATTTTCGCCTGACCAATACGAGATGCAGTTTAATCATACAAAAAGGCTCGGAGCCCCATGAAATACCACAAATGGATTTCAGTACGTGGATGGGATAAAAACATTTTTGCTAATTTTGACAATGTGAGCTGCAGGAGAAAGTTTCGAATGTAGAAAAGAGCCTAAAAAGTCGAACGCTTTGACAAACGAAAGAGTAGAACGATATATGAGAAGAGGAGTAACCGTAGGGTCTCTCCTTTTTTTTGAAAAGATCACGCACTTAGTCTTATTAACTGTAAGTGTGAGTTGGAGTGATTCAAGACGAGAGGAAATAGTATCAAAGGTAGATTGTAAAGTACGTCTACATAAATCTGGATAAGATATGGAACTAAAAATGCTAAGATCATCGGAATAGCCCAAAAGTGAAATGATTAAAACAAAGAGAGCTCAATACAAATTTGTGAGGAACGCCTGTGAACGATCTCCTTCTTATAGAGAAAGAAGGCACAGCTCCAATGATCTAAAACTGACATATCGTTATTGACATTTTCACAAAACTGTTTCCAGCCTACGGTTCACAATTTGCAAAACTAGAAGCGTAAGAGAATGAAAGTGTGTTAGATATAAGGATCTCCACACCACCACCATGAGATGTGTTGGAAATACAATCAAATCTAACCACGTTATAATTATTAATAGAAAATTAATCAGGAGACTTAAGAAAAGTTTCGCAAAGACAAGTCACAGAGACGTCTTTACAATAAAGCTATTGTTCGAGCTGTTTGGATTTATTACGGACGCTGATGCTATCGAGTTGAATTATTTTCATTATTGACAGAGCGAGAATTAGAGTATGAACCGGAAGAGAGTCGCTTATTAAGAATGCTCTTGCGTGGCAGAGGTAATAATAGAATTTAGTTTAGAAGAAGATTTAACACTAAGTAACTTATGAATAAGTGCAGAGACTTGAGGTGGTTTGAAGCTATTAATAGAATCAATGCTCATTTCGTGATCTGGCGAAAAACTATTTGTAATGGGTGTCACAGTCTCAGGAAGGAGACTTTTTATTTGAGGTAGAGATAGCGGTCTCAGGATTTAACGTCTTTTCAAATAGTACCAAGACAGCAGTCTCAGTATTAGGTCGCTTAACTGATTTGTGATGTCGACGGAAACAAACTATGGAAGTTCTCAAGAGAAAGTGAAAAATTATGATTCGAATAAGTTTGTCAAAATACAAATTTGATGACAGCGACGTGGCAGATGTTTAACACACAGAAATATAAAAAAAAGGATTAAGAAGAAAAAGAAAAAATGTGAGAGTATAACGTGCAAAAATTAACAGGACATTGATTTGAATGAAATTAATAACGAAATATAAACAAATAATTAAATAAAGAGATATCCAGGCAACGGATTACCTTTTTTTTACAACGCAGCTAATCATCTGTTGTTAACCCGCTGAACCTTTAGAAGAACATTCAGAAGAAGAAGAACAAGGCAAATTTGACTACGTTAATACAAAGTTCGTATGATAACAGCTGTTGGCAAAAAATAAAACGAAAAACAGATGGTACACAACAAACTGAAAGGTTTTATTAAAATAGAAAATAACATTCTGTTTCAAGCATTCCGAAATAAATATTTAATGTTAAATATCAGTAAAGTTAAAATTTATAACAGTTTATGTGAATAACAATTGCAAAAACAATTTTTTCGATTTTTTAAGTGATTTTAGGAAAATTAAAACGTGTGAACTTGTAAGTCAGGTGTGAATGTAATGTAGTACAGATTTTCAAAATCCATAAATTTTACAAAAGCAAAATGGCTCAAGCAGAAACCAATCTTCCCGAGCAACTAGACAATGAAGAAGTTAGGGAAATTTTGAAAACTACTACTGATTTGCGGCAGTATTCACGTCAAATTGAAAAGGAATTTAAGGAAGTGGAAAACAAATCGATCGAAGATTACATTAAGGAATCACAAAATATAGCATCTCTTCATAATCAAATCGGAGAGTGTGATGAAGTTTTAGAACGTATGGAGAATATGCTGATGAGTTTTCAAAACGTTTTAAGTAATATTAGTACTGAAATAACGCATTTACAAAAAAAATCAGTATCAATGTCTGTACAGCTAACTAACCGGCAATCCGTTAAAGCCCAATTATCTCAGTTCATAGAGGACATGGCTGTTTCAGAAGAGATGATAACAATCGTAATGGATACACCGGTAACTGAGAAAGATTTTTGCACCCAACTTAATGTATTGAATCACAAGCTATCGTTAGTGAAAGAGTTAAGTTTCAAGGAGTCGAAGTCCACCGCAGATGTGGAGGACGTGCTATGCAAATTACGTTTGAAAGCTATGGCGAAAATACGTTCATATCTACTAGAACAAATATATAAATTCCGCAAACCAATGACTAATTATCAAATACCGCAAAATGCTATGTTAAAGCACAAATTCTTCTTTGAATTTATTCTTTCGAACGAGCGACAAGTGGCACAAGAAATATGCAATGAATATATTGATACCATGAGTAAAATTTATTACAGCTATTTTAAGGTATGTTATACGTTATACTCACAAATTGTAACACACTTTTTATCGGTTGATTTTCTAGAGTTATTCCTCGCGTTTGTCTTCTTTAAAATTTGAGGAGTCTTGTACAAAAGATGACTTAATGGGTATTGAGGACAATGTTTCAAAAGGCTTATTTGCCAAGACGACTAGTCTTAAGCATAAGAGCACTATTTTTACCATAGGTAAACGCGGTGAAATCTTAAATCAACAACTTGAAGCTCCTATAATAGTGCCGCACGCACAGCTAAAAAATAGAGTAAGTCTTCCTTTCAGAGTCTGTAAAAAAAATCGATACTTATTTAACAACTACTCCAGTATACTTTTGAAGCCCTGTTTCGGTCCGAGCAATATGCTTTAGTGGATAACGCCTGCCGCGAATATTTGTTTGTTACTGAGTTCTTTATGGTACGCGGTGGACAGGCGCAGGACTTATTCAATCAGATCATGGGAAAAACTCTAACATTGATAATAGTAAGTTTATAAAAAAAGTACCATATGTTGAGAATGCTTTCAATAAATGCAAACATCCCCGACATGATAAAATTCCTTCCAACCATAATAAAATTCCTTCCAAGCATCATAAAATTTCTTCCAAACACCATAAAAATCTCCCCGACCATAATGAAAATCTCCCCTACTATGATAAATATCCAGCGGAATTGATATATGATTAGTAAGTAGGGTCATGTCTATTACGCTCTCGAATTTTAAGTTTTCTTTCTTCCCTTTCTCTTATCGACTTTAGAAAACTGTTGAGACCAGCATCCAAGATTGTTTCGATACAATTGCCATGTTTTTATGCATTCAATTGATATTCAGATATCAGCTTATGTGTCACAAACGCTGCGTGCCAGCTTTAGACAAGTGAGTTCCTTTTTCTTTTGTCTGTGACACGAATATATTTTACGATATATCTTGCAGGTACTGGGACTCCTTGCAATCCGTATTCTGGCCACGATTCGAGCACGTTTTCCGTTTAAATATACAAAGTATTAGAGACTGCGATCCCACCAAATTTAGCAAGGAAATGGGACCACATTATGTGGGTTATATACATTTTACTATGATCAGTAAATTTCCACTTCATTTTCCTTCACAGATTACTCGTCGCTATGCTGAATTTTCAGCCGCTATCGTAGGCATCTCTGAACATTTTCCAAATGAATTAGTTAGTCGTTTGTTGTTGGAACTACAGAATGAAGTGGAATGCTTCATCTTACGTATGGCTGCAATTTTTCCAACACGAAAAGAGCAGCTTATTTATTTAATCAACAATTATGATCTTGTTTTGGGTATTCTTATGGAGCACACACGTGACAATTCGAAGGAAGCTGAAGCGTTCCGCGAACAATTAACTGCTCGGAGTACCGAATATGTGGAAGAGATATTGGCACCACATTTCGGTGGTATTATACAATTCATAAAGGAATGTGAACCTTACTTTGAAACGGAACAATTGGACGAGCTACGTAAACAAGAACGCAGAAGTCTGGCTTTAGTTGCAAACTTTTCCGCAAATTGGAAAAAGTCTTTAGAAGAATTAAATCGTGAAGTACTGCTGTCTTTCCCGTCTTTGGTAACTAGTTCCAGACTACTTCAGTTGGCATTAGCCAGCCTGGTGCAATATTATCAAAGATTTCATAAGTTATTAACCCCTAATGCAAAAGCTCAATTAACTAACATACATGTAGTAATGATAGAAATGAAAAAATATAAAAGCAGTTATTAGAAAATTGAATGCAACACATATATTTATCGAAATTGTATACATTCTTATTTATTCTTCATCTTCGAACATCATTTCTACGAGTTCTTTATTAGAACAGCGTTCACCATCCAACCTCTGAGGAGACTTCCAACGCAGTAGTGTGGGCAAAAAGACTAAATGCGTATTAGGATCCCTGCGGAAAGGGCAACTTAAATCTTTCCAGCTAAAAGAAAAGCAAGAAAAAGAATTCAAAATCTATCCTAAGCATAATTTAGTTACTTCAGTTGGTCTAAATAGAAATCATATTGAAAATTTGCTATTTTTTATTATATGCTAAAACTGTTTTTCGCAGAAATTTACTAAATAGCGTAAAAAAGCTGAAGGGTAAAAGTAAACCGCCAATTTCAAAAAGAACAAAATATTCGTTAATTAAAAAAAACTTGCTTATCATCTTTCATAAACGGCAAGTTTGCTATACAAACACAATTATATAGTTAACTATAATTTTTTAATCAAATTTTTATGGCGCTTTACTGCTAGATTACGAACAGGAGTTATCAATATGGAGATATTTATTAACGTAGATTGACTATAAATTTTTTTTATACTTACTAAGCACGTTCTCCCACATCTACATGTACGAAATGCGACTTTTCAGGGGCTTTTGATAAGGCGTCATGAATCACTGGTTCAGCTTTGACACAATAAGGGCACCAACTTGCTCCATTCTCGTCTTTACCGCCCGAAAATAGTACATGTATTGGTTGTCCGCTCCCCTCTAGCTCGTCGACTAGTTTTGTAAACTCCTCGTAACCTTTAACAACAAAATTTATATATTTATACTTATTTTTATTAAAATTAACGTCTCCTTAACCTTTAACATTATGTTGAAGTACCATGTTTCCTTTAATTATAGCTTGTTTATTGGCCGCTGTAGAATATAAACCTAGACGTGATACTTTGCAAATATCACCGGTAATTTTCACTAATCGAAACGTTTTGTCGAATTTAATTACAGCAATTGACAAAACGAAAATAATTACTGCGCTTACTTTTCTGTTATTTAATTGTAGGTTTGCCAGATCTTTTTTATTCTTTTGGTTTGTAAGAGAAGAATGGAGTTTAGCCAGATTATTCAAGAATGTTTTTTAGGGATAAAGATGAAAAATATGAAATATATTTTCATGAAAAACTGTTCAATATCTTTAATAGGGAGTTGATGGAGAATGAAAGGGTCTTCTTACTACAAACACGGATTCATTTGTCTTGTTATGTTCGCAAATTATGAATATCAAGTCCATGGTTAGTGGGGTTACAGCATATGACCCCACAAAATACCGCATTTTACTACCAATCGCTAACATTTATATCTGATTCGTTAAACTAAAAATATATTTGATCTTGTTCACCTATTACTAATAACACACATTTTCATCGGTTATTATATTATACTGCAGTTTGTGAGTAATTAGCAAAAAGCCAATTTTTTCCCCATTTGGGAAAGAGAGATGAGGTCAGTTTTCGTGGCAGTGTAGGCGCGTTATTAGACCGACTGTTCTCAGTACCAACGTGCGTGCAAAGCTTCCAATGTTTCTGCGAAATTCGAAGCCGATAACCCTATTTTTGCGGGTAGAAGAATGTTTCAAACAGACGTATGCAAATGGACAGACGGGCATGACTAAATCGATTAAGAACTTATTGCTGACTAAAAGTGTACGTACTTCGTGGGTCTCTGAAGCTTCCTTCCGGATACTGCAAACGTTTTGACAAAGTGGGTATATCCCTCATCCTGCCGCGATGAATATCACGAAGCTAAAGATATAACCTCCATTACTCACATGCATAATTTCTACATACGTTTCTCAACAGCAAGTCCAAACACAGCTAAGTCAACTCTAAATCCACAGAACCTATATAAAAGAAAAAGGCTTTTTCGATTACTGCAGGCGAAAGAACAGATGTTGCATATCCCATCCAACGGTGATTGTTATAAATTATATATAATCGTCATGAGAAGTGAATGATTTTAAAGCTGAAAATTTAAATTTTTGTACGCTAATAATCGTGTCCAGCGTAGTCAGTGTTATCCAGGTAATTAATTTCAGAGAGGTGTCCAACTAAATTCAAATGACATTCGATAAACCGCTAAACAATTTCAAGGAGAATTGTAATCGTGCGGAAATAAAGTTTGCTATACAAAATTGGGTGTATTGCTATTTTATTATTGTTGTTTGCTAATTTCTACTATTATTTGTTTGAATAGAACTATTGCTACTATTTTCCAAGCCAGACTGTGATTTTCTATCAAATGTTTCGAGTTGTTGTCTCATGAACTTTGATTCTTTGTTCATTATTTGGCTGAGTTTTCATAACCTAAATCGTAACCGTCGATGTGAGTTATGTTACGAGAAACGCGACCGTGTATTATTATATCAGTTTTACCGCCTTCACCATTATCGTCTCTTTCCAGAACACATCGCACGGAGACGGGCGCCGTAGTCGATTCCGTGTCATTATTATTACCTCGCAACTCTTGCCGATCTTGTTGCATGTGGCCATGATTTTCGATTCCTTTCTTGTTGCTTTTAGGAAATACGTCATTATTGCCGTTGTCATCTTTGATAACATTAGAGTGGGTAAGTGACCCATTGCGCGATTTGTTGCATCTGCAAGGGTGAGTGAAACACCTCTGACAGACGTGTAGTCCATGCTTAGACATTTTAGGGCATTGACACTCCTCCATTCCGCATGACTTGCAAACATAGATTCTTGTAGGCAATTGTTGGGTTGATTTTGATGGCGTATTGTAATTTAATTTACCAAAATTTCCGTATGCTTTATCACGTTGTCCCTCTTCGTCTTTGTATTGAGCGTAACGCTCGGTTAAGGGATATTTTTCTATTGAATTGTAACTAACACTCTCAGGCAGTTTTTCTGCTCCAGCATAATTGTAGGGTTGCGGATGTCTTTCTAGTTGTATGCAATTACGACTTTCAGAGGGTCTTCCAGCTGCCAGGTAACTATGGTCTTCAGCATACTTTTCTAGCGAATTGAAAGAATACGTCTCAGGATATTTTTGAGATGGATTGCGACCATAAGTTTCAGATGACCTTCCTGCTTTATCGAAACTGCGGGCATCAAGGTATGTTCCTGGCATCCCATGACTGTAAGCTTCAGAGTACTTTCCCGCTGTATGGTAACTGTGACCGTCAGAGTACTTTCCTGCTGAATCGTATCTGTACGTTTCAGGGTAGTTTTCTGCTGGATTATAGCCGTAAGCCTCAGAAGGTTTTCCCGCCCCTATATAACCATTGCCTTCAGGGTTATTTTCTGCTGTGCCGTTACGACGTGCTTGAAAATACTTTCTTCCTTCACGTGCTTCGTAAGTCAAAGAATTAATATATTTCTCCGATCTTCCTTCCTTGGCATCGTATTCAGGTGGATACATCCTTGCTTCTCTTTCTCTATATTCAGGCAAAAAAATCCCCGTTTTGGACTCTGTCCCCACTTCAGAGCGATGCGTCTCTTTTCCTACATTTGCTGAATGGGGTTTTTGAATTCCCTCTTTTTTGAAATTGTAATATTCATTGCCGCTTTTTTTTATGTGGTCATCTGCTCTTATCATCGGTGCTTGGCGATTATCATTTCCCGTCAACTTTGTTACATGTTGTTGGCTGCCACTTGATGCCATTTCTGATGTTCCAGCTGGTGATCTTCTACTGGGTACTGCAGTAGCGGTTATTTCAATTCGACTCTGCTCTCGGGGTCTTTCACACAGACCACTGATTCTATAAATCCGTCTTAATTTATCAACATAAGATTTAAGCATCGGTTCCAATCTTTTTTCTTTGGAAATTTCATCCAATGCAGTACATACATAATTAGAATCTCTCATATTTGACAAGTGCATGTAAATGCAGTTGGCTAATTGCAAATCATCTTCCTCTGTCCAGTCTACCGTCAGTCGTTGCATTAAACACTTTTGCAAATATTCTTTCACAACTGACAAACTGGGATCTTTGAATTTCGAAGAAAATTTAAAGTGTTTCTCCTCAAGATCGCGGGAACGGTCACGTTCGCGATCCCGATCACGAGAACCGTCACGTTCACGTGAACCTCCGCGTTCACGGCCATGTTCAAGTCCATCGGAATCTTTTGACATTGAATTGCGAAACTCGTATGATCTCAGCCTCGGTGGCCTATTACTTGTTCTGGTTTCTTCTAATATATCGCAGTTAGAATCCCACACATAATCTCTACGATTAACAGTTGGGCTGTTACTACTAGACGGGTAGGGTTTTTTGAATAACGGTGTGTTAATTTCTCCGGCTGGTACACGTTTTGTTTGTAGATTTGTATTGCGAACGTCGCGCTCATATTCATCTTTAGGATCACTACGGTCGGAAATCCAATCGTATGAATTATTAGTGCGTGGAGTGTAAGCGAACTCTGCCTCCGATTTTTTTACTCTGAAATTACGGCGGGCGTTATGATTTGTCATGAACGGTGGCCGGCTATCTTGGCTAATATCACGTTTTTTTGGTTCGTATGCAAGTGTGGTGTCCGAGTCACCAGGCTTCATGTATCCGGAATCACGATCAAATTCAAGTGCGTAATCCGCGGGTCTGTGACCATAGTTAGACTCACGAAATTCGTAATCATGATCTCTGATTGAATCTCTACGCCCAGGATCAGAATGACGAGAGTCATAATCCATAGGTTTATGACGGTCAGGATCGAGCCTTGTCAGTGACGACGTTTGCGTTACTAAGCCAACAAAATTACGATTCTTCGCTTTGCCCTGCCTGTCACATTTTGTTAAATTGCCTACAATTTTAATTTGAGCGGGACTCCGGCTATGCCCCGCTGGTGAACGATTACGCCGAACATCATCACAGCACGAAATATGTTTTTCCATGAAGCCATCCATGACGCCCTCCTAATACCTTCCCTTCTTGCGACCTGCAATGAGCAAAGGTTCTGTCAATTAACAGTTGGTTATCGAATTGAATCTCTGCCGTTCTTGGGCTCTATTGAAGTCTTTTAAACACTTTTGAAACCGTAACAAGAACATTTAAAAGTCCCCAATAAAATACTGATAATTAAAAACGAAACAAATGAATTTAAATCAATGAACGCCAAAAAAGGAAACGGAATAATTTTTTTTAGTAAGTTGACAAAAATGGGGAAGAACAATGCGTTAGTGAAACAAATATACAGTATGACAAGCGAGAAAGTAGTGAAAGTGAGGTGAATGTAAATAAAAAGGGTAGCAACAAATGACGATTATTTCTCAAATTACAGGCTGGGTGGGATTTGTTGGGAAGGAAAAGGCGTGAGAAAAGCCCTCTTAACCGAAGATACTTTATGGAGTACGAAGTCGTGCTAAATGGATATTTCATCGCGTCCAAATCTTGGACGGACAGGGCCGATTATTAAATGTAGAAAGAGAAAATAGAATAAAAACTGTAACTCTTGTAATCGTCCCATATTTTGTGCGGGTGCTACTTTACGTTAATAAGCTTAAATAAAAATTATTACGAGTATATTTTCCGAATGGCAATTAAATGCCAAATACTCCCTCTGCCTTCTAAAGACACTTCTGGTCTCTGTCTTTAGTGCGACGAGCCAGCGATCAAACAAAACGACAAACAACACCTTGACCCGCCAATTGAGTCGACCTCCTTGGAAAATGAGCATTTAAATTGCGTCGCAAAAAATTAAGCGATAGCGAGTACACTCGTCATACACAGTATATGTGTGATATGAAATTAGCTTGTAATGAAATAACTAGACAAAATGTCGTACACACACTCGAAAACACATCACAATGGTGAATACATATCCATAATGATAAAATGTTGTACTTTGTTCATGACGTAGATATGCGTCATACACTGTTAACTACTAAGCATACTACTGCTACTATTACTAGACACTAATTATAGGAAATCACATGCATGCAGAGCTTAAATATTAGTGTAAGTAAAAAAAAAGTTAAGTCTAGATAATCTGGTTGAATACGCTCGGACCTTCAACGGTGAATCCTGTTGTTATAAGTATAAAAATAAGTTCTTACCGGTCTTTTTAAGATTTTAATCGTATAATATTGATTTTTTTCGGATTAAATTGATGAACACTGAAGAGAAAAAATCAATATCTATTTGATATATTTATTTATCGATTACGAACGTTAAAGTTCCTGTAAATAATTCAAATATAAAAAAATCCAAAAAAAAAAAAATAAAACCTACATTAACCTAAAAATAGCAATTAAAAAGGACTTGAATAAAAACGTAAAATCGTAAAGAGGCATTTTAGATAGGAATATTTCCATTGCCAACTTGCACGTTTTAGTTTCATAAAGAGAACAGTTACGAAAAATTATTATTATTTCTTTTCTTGAGTAGCCCCTAGTATGAAGCAGCGCAACCAATTAATGAAAATAATGTGAGAAGGTGAAACTAATCTAACTTAATTGATTACTTAACTTACTTAATATGTGAATGTTGCACATTAATATAAATAATAGAATGATGTGTGAGAAAATCTGTTAATATCTGAAAATATTTTAAAGTCTTGTGAAGAGCACTTCCAAAAAATGTTCAAGTAAAACTTTCTGAAATATATGTTCATCCTAAGCTTGTTGAGGTTATGTTCCGTGTACCCTGAATATATCAGTTGGCCGATTGCCATGTAGGCTGTAGGCAGGTTTACACACAAATCAAAATTTCACGGTATATACAAAACATGTAGACGGTTAACGATAACTTTAAATGTATTCAAATTGCAAGACGGGCAACCGAAAACAACTTCTATGAAATAATTGACTAGTAACAGGGGCAAAGAATGTCCAATAATATATCCAATTTGAAGCGGCGATGGCAGATTCAAGCGGCAAATTTATGACTCTCGATATCGAGTAAACTCAATAGCTGTAACGAGTAAAGAGTTTACGGTTGTCGAAAAAGTATGGATTTTTCTTACTATCGTAGGGAAAATCCTTCGATCGAGTAGCATAAAGCGTACATGAACTTTCGAAAAAGTAATCTGTCAATGTTTGGTTGAACAAAACAGTCGGTCGCTAATTATGTTCAACTTCGAACAAAGTGCATCGGACCGCCGGAAAGTATAATGTTTCAAAGCCCATATTCTTCATAAGCTTCATATTCGATTCGCCGTAGTCAGGATGTATGCATCGATATCCCAACGTTTTCTAATATTTCGCTTTTTAATTAAACTAAATTTGCCTTATATTTATTTTTGTATCCTACACCGCTTATCGTATAAGGGGGTATTAAGTTTGTACGAACCTATGCAACGCCACGAAAGTGTTTTATTACACCGATCGATTCAGCAAGTTGTTCCGAATCTAAGTATGTCTGTCCGTCAGTCTTCTTGTGTTCAAAGTCTGAGATATTTGAATAAAATTTGTACACCGGTATGTTTTGGCGCAAGAACCAACGTCATTCAAAATTGTTCCAACTGGACCACTTTTTCGACAGACCCTCATACAGAGCATTATTCTAAAAAGTCCTTATATGAGTAAATGTATTAAACAAAGAGGTGAAGAGCATTTTACGATAGGCCGTGTCTCACTATAGTATTTTTACTTGTTTGAAGTGTATTTTCCGATGCATAGGCCAGACGTCGAAAGCTATACAGAGTTATTAAAATAAAATTAAAGACTGGTCGTGTACGTATAACGTTTTAGTGCAACTGTTTTTGACAATCTGTTGTCAGGAACCCCAAAAACGACGGGGAACAAAGATAAGCAAAATAAAAAACTGTGTATTTTAATGTTCTATTATTATTTGAGTGTTTTATATTTTAATTAATAGTCTTTCTTAATTATTGGAACGAAATCGGTGCTATTACTTTTTGATTTAAATTATGATTTCATTTTATAATTCTTGCTGCTCTCAAGTCGAAACTTAACAGCATTCAGATCACTAGTTTCCAGATTATCAGAACAATTTCGTTAAGTAATGAGAACGACTGCGTTATCATATTCCTCACGTGCAGTGACGTGAACAACATGGCTGCTCATCGTTATCACCTTGCAGAGGTTGTCTGACATTGCCACTATCCAGATAATTTTGTTCGAATATTTCATGTTTCGAATTTCTATCATTATTGCCGTCATATGTGTTCATATATCCTATGTTATTGTATGCGTTCCCATTGCCATCGTTGACCAGGTATCTAGGGTTATAGGTTTCCACTAAGTAATTGTTCTCGTCGCTTTGAGGCAACTCATCGCTTGGGATGCCGTCACTTGCTCTTTCGTGTTGCGACAATGATGCATTCAATGCAAGGTTATAGTTGGAGTGAGGATTGAACTTTCCTCTTCCCCCTATATTGTAAGTCTGTATTTCAGTTGCTTTTCCAGACAACCGAAGTGGTTTGTAAGAAAATGAATTCTTATATTTTTCCGCCCTCCCGCCTATGTGATATTGCTTTCCTCCAACGAATTGCGGAACCATATTAAATGATTCTTGGTTTGTTTGATGGAATTTTCTTGGCAGATATGTATAATTTGTATTTAAAAGGGCCTTTGAATTTTGTCCGCCGCGAGGTCTTGAAAAAATGCTCTTCAGTTTATTAATCCATGAAAGCAGCACTGAATCAATTCTTCTTTGTGCGGAAATTTCATCTAATATTTCGATCACTCCATTAGGGCCTTTTATCTTCGACAAGTGATGGTAAACGCATTCAGCCAGATTTAAATCATCATCTACTGTCCACCCTACCGTTAACCGTGTCAATAAACATCTTTCCAAATATTGTTTTGCCGCTTTCAAGCCTGGAGTTTTTTTCTTTTTCTTAGAAGTAGACTTTTCATGACCACAATGGCAGCCTGGTATATCACTAAAGGTAGCTTCGCGATAGCGGTTTGAATCAAAATTTTCAAATTTCCAAAGATCAACTTTAGAAAGTCCATATTTACAAGGTTCTGGACGGCATACTTCCATTTTATAATATCTTTTTGGCTCTGCTTGCGTTGGCATTTCGGCTTGAGGTTTGAAATCACGTATATCCGATTCTCGCGAATATCGTTCTCTGTATGGTTCATCTCTGGAAATTTCAACTTTGTGTATTTCAGATCTGTCACTTTCATCCCTATGACGTTCACTTCTATAAGGTTCAGATCTGTCACTTTCATCCCTATGACGTTCACTTCTATAAGTTTCAGATCTGTCACTTTCATCCCTACGACGTTCACTTCTATAAGGTTCAGATCTGTCACTTTCATCTCTATAATGTTCACTTCTATAAGGTTCAGATCTGTAACTTTCATCCCTATAAAGTTCACTTCTATAAGGTTTAGCTTTGTGAGGTTCAACACAATTATTATTTTTTTGTTTGTCTCGATCACACCTTATAAAATTGGGTACAATTTTGATATGAGTTGGATTGCGAGGATGCCACATTGATGGACAACAACCTTGATAGGCTTTGTCATCATTGTAACAAAAGAATGCGTCGTGACGTTTGCCAAAGCAGCTACGACGAACATCTGCACAGCACCCAAGTTTATCGCTATTGCATAAATTTCTCTTCCGGAAGTCCATTACGTCTTCGTAGCATGCTCTGTTTTCGCGACATGTAATACGTAAAGAATCTCCGTGAGGGATCTCGGCAGCTAGTCAGTTTTATCAAAGTCTTTTAAATACTTCTGAAACCACATCAAAAACATTTAAAAGACCCCAATAAAGCACTGATCGTGAAAAACAAAACAATTTTGCAAATAAAAAATTATTGTATCTTGATAAACATCAAACCAAACAAAAAGACCGAATAATTTTTCACAATAAAGTGACAAAAGCGGAGAAGAATAATGAGTTAGTAAAACAAATCAGGGATGTGTAAAAATGAGGCCAATGTAAATAAAAGCACCCATTTAGTTGCGTCACGCATTTAAAAGTTTAAAAAACCAAAGGTGATACAAATTCTGATTATTTCACAGTTTCTCCCCCGTTAGTTTTTAGGAAATATCCATTTATGCATGAAGAAATGGCGTCTGTAGCAGTTCTATATTCTTAGTATTATAGACGCGATAAAAGCTCTTCATCTAAGGCCGATTAATCCCTTATAAGATTTCATTTAAAAACTCACCTGCCGCAATTCATTCACTCAGATTAAAAGTCGCTTCGATTCACTTGTTAACCATGGATGACCGGATAACTTATAGAAGTAGCGTTCATCGGCATCCAATGTAGATAACTTCTGTTAGGCAAAAAGCAAAAAAACCATTTCAGATTTCAATAATAAATGGATTCATTATAGAAAAATTTCTATTGTGAAAATTTATATGGAGTGGAAATTCATAAGACGCAAAAATTTATACGTTTCATAAAACATAATTTATTTGGCCTTAGGTTCTTAACGCCTTATCTACTTTATGAATTTTGACCACGAAACCAAAGCCATCGACCTTAATATCCTTTAAATATAAATTCTATCTATGCTTTGCATGACATATTTCTTGTCGCATGAAATAAAATCGTTTTAATAATTTTAAATATCATTGAGAATTACAGGTTAAGCGAAGACTAACGTCGAAAGCTCAAAAATAGATTTATTTCAACTTTTAGATCCATTTGTCTATAGTCTCGCGGCTCATCCAGAAAATATCGCTTAAGGGTTTGAAATTTGATGGTATTATCAAAAATTTGCTTTAGACATTTTAATCGATCGATTTCATTGCATTCTTTTTTGGGGAGCGAAACTA
>KK499886.1:605915-787355 GCA_000688715.1 Glossina pallidipes
ATTGCCGATGGTTGTAGGCAACCCGTCTGATGAAGACTTCATGTCAGGTGCAGACGTTAAACACACAGAGATATCTGCATTCTTGGTTTTGTTTATTTGACATTTAAAATCACAAGTGGACCCGCCGCCTAGTCAGCAAAATCGAATCAAACGTTTCAAAGCAATCCTTTTTCTCTATCGTCACCGCTATCTAAAACGGAACGTAATTATCTCCATTACAGTTGACCCAAAGAATATCGAGCGGATGAATATTATGTACTGCTAGCTTCGCAATCGTTGGAAAACAATTAAGAATATTACTGCAAGCCAAGCAAGGTGAACCAAAGAGATATTACACATATTATTGTGTCAATATTGATGCTGAGGATTAACACTTGGAAGAGCTGTTAAATGGGTTTATCACAAGAATCGGGAAAGTTCTTATAAATCACGATAGAGAAATTGAATGAAAGGTGATTTTGACGAATTCTGTGAACAGTACTGTTGCTAAATGAGTTAGAGTACGCGCTATATTAGTCCGACTGGCCCAATCAATTGAAAATTCACTTTTGTAAATTCATACTTTTTGTAGTAGTTTAGAATTAAATATTCAAATATCCGTCCGTCATCAAACTTAATATTTATATTATTTAGATTTTTGGGTAAGCTTTGATATACGCGAGACTGGAAAAAGCCAACTAAACAGACGAAAACATTGTAGTCGGACAAGGCTGGCAAATAAATACCCTACACCACTTTGCCGAGTACAATTGTTCGCTTGTTTCAGTAATAGGACATCAATACTTACACTTTATTACACATTAGACATTTGCTTCACAAAAACCCGCAAAGTATCATATCACGTGATTCAAATTTTTCGAGACTTAGTTTACTTCCCAAAAAAATAATTATTTTTCAATTTCCACCATAGAAAGCTAGAAATTATATTTTCGGTCCATATAAGGGCTTGCTATTTAGGATCTACGAACTAGACTTATGTGCTCAAAATGCCCTTCCGTTAGTTTTTTTAGTTAATTTGCTAGTACAGAGCAATTTTCATCATGAATTATTAAAACTCAAACCTTTTTCTGAAGGGCTTAATATTTATGAGAAGCTTTATAAGGAATGTGGTCCAAGAAATGGGCCCATGTGGGGTTAGAAAATTTTTTAAAATTTCAAAATTAGACCTTTGTACCGTATAAAGATTCCCTTTCCGTAGGAAAGTTTATATGGGGGAAGTCCAAAAAATGCCATAGCCAGTTCAAAGTTTTCACACTAACTTAGAATGCCGAAATGCTATTAGTTAGCCATTTTTGTTGAGAAATTTTGAAAATTACAATTTTTGCACCACTTATCATACCAGGGTTTATTAAGTTTGTGCGGATGTATTCAGCACCCAGAAGAACTTGAGACAGCCCACCTTTAGTTGTAGCAAGTAATTTAGAATCAATTTCTGAATCACTTTCTATATCGATCTAAGCATATCTGTCCGTCTACCCATCTTGTTTCCTTGTGTTCAACCTACAGGTCGCAATTTTTGAGATATTTTGATGAAATTTGGTGCACCCACATGTTTTGGTGCAAGGACGAACGCTAATGAAAGTAGTTCGTTGCTAGTTAGTAGCTAGTTGAAAAATCGTTATATGAATAGGCGTATTAACCGAAGTAGTGTAAGGTATTTTTTGGTGGGCCGCATCCCGCAAATCCCCTTTTCCTTTGTTGTTCTTTACTTAAAACATGCTTTGTTCGTTGCTAGAAAAGATATATTTGGGTTGCGCTGTGTTGACATTACATTGACTGTGACTTATGTTACCAGATGGGGGCTTCAGACATGCAAGTACTGTGCGCATACCTTAACCTATTTGTTTCTCAGCTCATCATTTCGTACTTTTAGATCTGATAAAAGTAAAATGAGAGACTGTATATTTGGATGTACTATTTTTATTTTAATGTTTTATATTTTTATACAATTTTTTGTTCCTTAACGTTTTGAGCGAGAGCTTTGTTACCTAAATCATGACTTTGTATCGGATGTGGTTTCTTTTACACTTGAAGGGGTTTTCATTTTAGAACCTTTGCCTGCTTGCACATCGAAAACTAGTCGGGTCCTCGTCGTCAGAATTCAGATGTCGAGGAAAACTGGGTAAGTAAGTAGAACGGCTTCGTTTTTTCATTTCTTTATCGGTTTCTGCCCGGTTATGTGGAGAGCATAGGCGTTCAAAGCCATCACCTCGTAGTAGCTGTCTATGTTCGCGTCCGACATAAGTTTGGTCAATTGTTTCGTTTTTTGAATTCTTACCATTGCTACCCATGTATGCTTTTACAAAACCGTTGCTATTATGTGTGTTCTCATTGTGACCGTTGTCCTGATATACGGCGTAATAGTTGTCATTTCTGTCGCTTTGAGCAAATTCATCACTTGGAATGGTATCAAGGTGAAACCTTTTGTCTTGGGGCAATGCTCCTTTCGCTGGAAAATTATAATTGGAAGAGTTGTCGAATCTTGCTCCTTTTCTTCCAGTATTGTAACTGCGTTCTTCCGTAAATTTTCCAGCTTCTGGAGAATTTAACGTAAATGATTCGGTGCACTCTTCCTCCTCTGGCCGATATTTGCGTGTTTTAGGCGATTTCCCAGATCCTGGTGAATTATAAACTAATGATTCCTTAAATTTTTCTGCTGCTCCGGCTATGTGATACTGCCTTCCTCCAAGAGGATAGGAAATGTTACTAAGTGCTTCTTCGTTTGACTGAAGAAATTTTGTCGGGGTTGATCTCGTCGCACAATTTTTATCCAAGTTTGTGAACGAGTTATTTCCACCGCGAGGTCTTGAATAAAACTGTTTCAGCTGGTTCATCCATGAGCGAAAAACTGGCTCCATTTTTTTTTGTGCGGACATTTCATCTAGCACTTCGATCACATGATCCGGGCCTTTGATTTTAGCCAACTGATGATAAATGCACTCGTTTAGCTTTCTATCATCTTCGTCGGTCCAACCTACCGTTAACCGTTGCAATAAACATCTTTGCAAATATTCTCTTGCCACTTTCAAGCCCGGAGTTTTCTTTTTACCTTTTTTACTTCCATGATCACAATAGCACCCTTGCCTATCGCCAGTGTCAACACTACGCGAAGGCTTCGTCGAATCATAACTTTCGAATTTGTTAGGTTGACTTCTGTACGGCTCAGGCTCAGGTTGATAATATCTCGGGCTTGTCTCCGCCTGCATTGGCTCTTCGACTTCGACAGGCTTATCGAAACGACTCGGGACATAATATACATCTGGCCTTCGTGGATGCCAAGGCGATTGACAATTTTTGGCTTTCTCGTAGTTATAACAAAAGAATGCGTCATGATTCTTACCAAAACAACAGCGGCGCACATCAGTACAACAGGGATGATCATCACGTTTACTTGATTTCATGCAGCAGGCCATGATTTCTGTATACTACAACCCAAACTATAATATGGAAAAGTTTCGGCAAATAATTTATTTAATTCGACATCTGTATCTGCGCCTATCGAAGCATTTGAATCTATTGAGATCTCTTGAAGGAGTTCTTAAGCCCGGAGCAAGACATTCGAAACATCCCAATTAATTTTGAACCGCAATGGAAAATGTAATTTAAAATAACATTTTTTACATATTAATGAATTTTCGGAATAACACGTTTAAATTTTCTTTTTTTTTTAATAATTTGACATAAACAGATAAGAGAAACATGTTGATAAATAGAGATGAGTGTAAGAAGGCCGACTATTACACACTCTACATAATGATTCACTCGTTCTGTTAATGAAACACCTAGAATTTCATATTATTTTCGGGCAAAGGCATACTTTTCATGAAAGCCTGCTTATTGGAGAATGACCAAAATATCGCATGACGTCATCCGAATTCAGCATTCTATTGTTTTTCAGCTTCCGCCATAAAAAACTGCAAATTGAAAATTTCTATCCATGTAAGGGCTTACTTTACATGATAACCTCTATATTTGTTGGGATCTAACAAAGATACCTATTTGATCCAAATTTCCCGCCTTGAAGTTTTTTGTCAGATTGCTACTACAGACCAATTTTCTCCAAGAAATGTAAAAAATTAAACATTTTTCTGAAGTACTTGCTATTTGGGAGAAATTTTATATGGAGTGGGTTCCAAGAAATGGGCTCATGTGATTCAAATTTGATCTACTTTACTTTGATGTCAAATTACTATCGTGAACCAATTTTCATCACAAAATATTAACAATTAGGCCTTTTTAGCATATAAGGGTTTACATTTCCTGAGAATCCTTATATTCGGTGGTATCCAAAAAATACATGCATGCCACCCAAATTTGGTAAAGTTGATGTTTTTCTCAATTTATTATTATGAGCCAATTTTCACCATGAGATATTGAAAATTAGCTCCTTTGTCATCCAACGATTCAGTTTTCTCGATTATATGAGAGGAGCAATTTCTGTGGATTAATTTTGAAAATTGCAATTGCAAAAATAGTGGGCCACAGCGGACCACTGAATACGGTTATTCGTATAACGACTTGTCGAAATAAGGCGTTATATGGAAAGCGGTCGAAAAAGCGGATCAATCTGAACCATTTTCAATATCGTTTGTCGTTGAGCCAAAGCACAAAAATTGCAACCTATAGCTTGAACACAGTTTCGTGGACAGACATCTGACGGACAGACAAGCTTAAATCAGTTCAGAAAATGGTTTTTTGTAAATTACCTACAATGTGAACATACAACAGTTATTGCTTTAGCCCAACAACATTCTCCAAAGAAAAAAACATTAAATGGTAGGGAAAAAGTAAGCGAATGGCCAGTTACAAACCTCTGCTAAAAACACCTCTGTTAGCTTATGGTGCAATGTGGTATATCCTAGCATCCATCACTTTGTTTATTGTGGACTGTCTCACCCGGCATAAAATTTGGGGAATGCTCACGCTTATTGCAAACAATTCTTTGTTCTAGTCAAAGAATTCTGAACTTATTCACCAAACTAATTCTTTAAATGTGAGATTTGAATTGAAAGACGCGCAAACACTGCAACTAAACATTCCAAGTCCTTTTGCACTGTTAATGACAGCTTTAATGGATACTAATATTTACCGCGGCTTTGAATACTTTTTTTTCTCATATGGGGCCAGGTAGTATTTGATTGGTTATCTCTCCATCTTAACATTTCAAATCCACCGTAATTAAATTTGGCAAATGGATAATTAACGTCAAACGTAGATTTTCTGATTTTTCTGAGTTACGAGAGTGCTCTAAGGTAGTTAGCATTTCTCCGACTCTTCTACCTAGAATACGCTCTCGGGAGAATAGCCCAATACTGTGCTGTCATCCAAATAACGCATTTCACTTTTTAACAATTTCAACATATTGACCCCATCTTCCAGTGTACTATTGAGCATCGGGATCAACTCCAAAAATATTAATCTATTTTTGGCCAATGATTCGTAACAAATCATCGTCCACTGCAGTTCAGTGCCAAAAAAATCCCCGAACCTGATTTTCTCTTAACAGATTTTCTAGAGCGTGTTGACAGAGCAGCTGCGATGTGAAGGGCATGCTGAAAAAATATGCCAAATGTTTCTTGCCAGCGTAATGAGCCCAATTCCTCAAATCCAACAATTTGAATTTCCAATTCTCTTCAAGCGACATAGGCAAAATAAAAGAGGTGATTGAGTCGCGATTGAATTAAATTCAGAATTTATGTTTAATCCTTCAGCAGTTTAATTTAGGTTCAGTGTTCGTATATAATCTTGTGATACTACCACCCCATTATTTTCTCAGAATTAATTACAATTTGATTATCGTACGTGATTGTCCAATGTGGATGGCAAGCTGAATATTTCCAGTTTCCAAAATGTTAAGGACACCTTGCCAGCGTAATAAGCCCGGTTCGTCGATTCGAATTTCTAATTCATTTCAAGCGGTATTTCACAAGAAAAAACAAAAGAGATCAGGGAGTCGTACATCCGATAAATTCAATCTCTATCACGCTTTAAACAATTCAAGTTAATTTGCATGTTCTTCGTACTTTATACATTCTGGTTATATCATCATATCATATTCGTTCCCTCAGAACTAATTGCAACTCGGATTTCATTCGTGGTAAGCAAAATGCAATTAATCGGAATTTATACGTGAGCCGGTTCCTTGCGGTGGCTAAATACAGTCAGTAGCGTGTAACACGGATGCGATTTCCGACTAGCATTGGTCTGAAGATAACTACGGTGCGACACGTCCAACATCAAGCTTGAAATCTTAACTCGTGCACTTCTATGCCTACAATCCCGAATGACGCAATATGGAGAGTGTAACTAACACTTCACGTCCTTCATTTGATCGTATGTTACCTTTCCTTCTGTGAGCAATAAGTACAAAGAAAAAATAAAAATTTTAAACAAGACACAAAGCTGCTTAGCGACACATTTCATCATCTTGCATTAGATATGGCGAATACGGAAGAGTCAAGCTTTAAGCACAGTAACCTTGCTTGGATTTTCCTATATTATCTTTTTGTTATAATGTATCTTTGTATGAATGAAACAATGTTTTTTTTTTATTTTTATTATTTTTGCTGTTGTTCTATCTATTGTGCGATCTAAACTATAATTTTGAACCGAGTTCGTCTTATTGTTTTACTTTTATGCTAATTTGGATATGGACGTGTTGCTTGCATTCACATGTATCTCCTGTAGTAGACTCCCCGACGACGAGGTATTGAGAGTTCCGAAGGATGACGACTTGCATGGAACCGCATCGTGCTTTCATCGTCAGAGTCCAAACCATCGTTGTAGCTTAAGGTACGAGAGGGATGAATGTATAATTTTATGTCGCCATCGTCATCTTCATGCCTATTTCGTCCGCAGTATGGCCGCTGCTCCTCACCGCCTCGCTGAAAAATTCGATCGTCTCCTGTGTACATATACTTTTGAGTTTCGCTTTTTCCATTCCTTCCATATCCCTGACTATTGTAAGCGCTGGCACTAACTGGTTGGCTGATATTTTCATAACGAGAAGGTGGTCGGCGATTGCATACCTCACTGCTGCATGTTGTGCAAACATAAGCTCGACGGTATGGAGCGGAAGACGCCCTTCCATCTGCACTGAAGTTCGACGAATTGTTAAATTTTGTGTTTTCTCCTGAATCGTAGTTGTACGATTCAAGATATTTTCCTGTCACCGGTGAACTACAAGTGTACGAGCCATTGTAATTATCCGCGCCACCTGAACAGTAAGCGTGTGGCACAGGGTACTTTCCTTTTCCTGGCACATAATTATGCAAACCTGAATATCTTGATATCTCCGGTGAGCTGTAATTCGTTGGACTTACTGGCGGTGAAGTTGACGGGCTATAATTTTCAAATGGGCTTTCTTCACAGTATCCCCTTTTAATATAAATTTTCTTTAATAAACCAACGTATGAAACCAATATTGGATCCATCTTTTTTCCATTAGAAATTTCATCTAATATATCGCCCACCTGGTTGGGACCTTTAAGTTTCGCTAGGTACATGTAAATAGAATCTGTTAGGTGGAGATCATCTTCTTCGGTCCAATCTACCGATAAACGTTGCATTAAACAATTCTGTAGATAGGACTTCACCGGAATCAACTCTGATTCTTTAAATTTTTTGTTCTCTCTACGGTTATATTTCGATGGGTAAGACTTTTCGCATCCGTAATCACGTTCTGACGGTGCATCATAATCATGACGTTCGCGATTGCAAATCCTTTTAGCAGCATCAGGAAAACAATGCGTTCTGTCTGGATGATAACACGGCATCTCCACTGTTTCATATTTTTTCAGAGGTCCGCGAATACTTAAAATTTTTGGATTTCGGGGATGCCACGATGTATTTTTGAGTTTCTCGTCATTATAATTAAAGAAGACATCATGACGTTTACCGCAATTGTAGCGACGAGAATCTTTGTAATACGGACTGCTTTCATTTTTCATGCAGCAATCCATGACATCGTCACGGCCAGTAATACGCCAAGATTCGGGCAGATTGCAGTGGTTCATTCCATTAGGCTAATATGAAATGGTCTTCCGCAAATATTGGACCCGATGGATATGTGGGTGTAAACGTCGGGACGTCTTTTAGTTTATTTTAAAATCACGGTCAAAAGTTTTGATTTTTTAAACATTTAAAGTCATCCGGTAATGTTTGAATTACAAAAAAACAAAAAAAATTTTGAAAAATAAGAAAAATATACTTATTTTAATAAGTATTTAAAAACACTAACAAAAATTCGAAAAAAAAAATATTTTAATAAAACCAAAGACAATCGGAATGACAGACTGACAGAAGTTTGGAATGAAAGAAGTAAAAATGTTAGAATCCTACAATGTTTTTATCATTGTATGCGAAAAATTAGACTTTCTTGGCGTACAAAATCTAGCATTTCATGAGAATCCTTATATGGCAATGCATCTTATAAACAGACCAATCTGGTGCGATCTAGCAATTATATAGAACGGCATCGATGCGAATTTTACTCATCCAAACAGCAAGAAATAAAATAAAATCAGAATTACTGAAAATTATTTTAGAGTATTCTTCTCCTCTGTACGGGTCAGGATTACAAGTCTTACTTTTAGCGAAAAAAGCCGGTTTTCTGCCTTTGGCCTTTATGACCACTTTTATTATACTACATCTACATCACTTGCGATATAAGGGGATTAGATTTCTGTGCATGCACAGAAGGACTCAACTAACAATTCAAGATCACTCTCTGAGTCGGTCTGTCTTGTTTTCTAATGTTCAACCTATAGATCGTAATTTTTGAAATATTTTGATGAAATTTTATATGATCCCGTTTTAGCCCAAGCACGGACGCTATAAAAAATCTATCGAATTGGACCACATTTTCGGAAGCTTCCCATATAAAGCCTCGTTTTAAAATTTGTTTTATGAATAATTGTATTAAATAAAGTATAGAGTATTTAACGGTCGACCGTACCACACCATGGCGTTCTATTATTTTTATTACACTAAACTGTCTCTGGCTACTGTTTTGTCAGATTTTAAGGAATAGTCAGTATGGATTTTTGTTGATGTATACAACACATAGAAACCCTTGAGGTAGACCCACCTTCTGAATCGTTCTAAACTTGTGTTCAAGGTATACAACATAATTTTTGAGATATTTTCACGAAATTGCGTACGCTGACGTGTTTTGGCCCAAGAACGAACTCTATTGAGGATGGTTGGGATCAGGCCACTTTTTTCACTACTGCATGGACCGCATGAAATGCACATGCTTCCTGCACTTATTAACAGTCAACGTTCATTACATATTTCACAAAATGTTTTTTTAGCGTTCCTGCATTTTCATAGCACCGGGATATTTTTGGGGAATATTAGAGAAGAATAAAATCTAAAGCTCTTGACAAAAGACAACCTTTTTTAGTACATATCGAAACATCCAACCAAGGGGTCAGTTTACTGTTCTCGTTATCGAGCTAGCGTGCGAAACCGAAACGATCGCATTTTGGATTGATGATACTTTCATATCAAGTTGGACTTACAATAAAATGTTTGTGATATCATTATCAAAATAGCAATATCGAGTACCATGGACTGGTAACGAAGCTTCGTTAACGAGAAACACCAACCCAAAATGCAAGTTTGATGCCGAGTTGGCTCGATAACGAGAAGCGCAGGCCAACGCCAAATTTATTATGGCAACTCCCTTTAAGACAATTGGTAAAGAAAGCTAGAATTTACCCAGTGCCTACTTGTGATAAATAGGGTTTCCTTGATTGCTCTACATTTCAAACCAACCAAATCTTCCACGTAGCAAAAAACGATATGAATGAATTTGCGGTTTCAAATTATGCATAGTAAAGCCATATATTAATATTTGAACAGTTCACAAACAACAATTCATCGTTTACGTATATATGTAATAATAGCTTTGCGTAATTGAATCATAAAGTGTAAATCTTAACAAATTTTTTTGGTGAACAGACACCAACAAAAATTTCTCCAGGCACTTTTTAATTCAATTGCTCAAAATTATGATCTTATTTCAGGCTTGTTTGGCTTCGTGTTAACTTTTGTCAATTTATACTAGAAATGGTCCCGTTAATATGCAATCTATTGGCTGAAATAGTATCCGTCCTTGAAATTAATTTTCGAATGCACAAAACGAATGGAAGTTTCGCCGGGTATATGACAATTACTCCAGGTATTCTTATAAAACTCGTACAAACTTAACGCATTAGGCGATGGACGTTTACCTCGGGCTGAAAAATACAAAAATATGCGTCATTCTTTCTAGCTCTACACATAACATATGAATAATTTTACATGTGACTTCCTGGGGCCAAGATAAATGCACATCGCGTTTACCGATCTTTGTATTAATGAACGAATTAATATCATCTTTAGCATCTTTGGGACTTTTCTTAAGTACGCCGCCACCGACATTATCTCTATTCCCGTTACGATATTTAATTTGACTGGAAATTCCTGCCACATTTGCAATGTTTTCTCTTATGAAATTTTTGTGTTCAAATTTCTTAATAGTAGAATTACACGGCGAAGGTGGCTTCAATCGAAAGCTCTGCCTATTGTTGAGCAACGTCTGTGCATCGATTCTTTTCTGACGTCTTCGTGTTTGTTTATTCGCATGAATTTCAGCTAAATTTCTATTACGTATCATTGTCTGTAAGGCGTGGTCGTTCGTGGTAGATAGAGTGCGTTTCGATGAAGTAGCAGTCATATATCCAAGGTCATTTAGACCTGCTTTACTGATTGTATAAATGGACCGTTGCATTTTTTATAAATTCAAATATAGCCGATGCGATCAAAGCAAGCGTTATGCTATTAGCAAGAAACAGAAAATTTTGATCACTTATTTTTCCGAATTTTAAGATTAAGTGAAATAAATTCTTTTTTTTTTTAGCAGAAATAAACCCTTTTTTCCTCTTTTTTGTTTTGTTTACCAATGAAAATTCAAATTAGACAAATTTTATCAACTTAATAGCTGAAAATCGAAAAAAACTCGATAAGTCGTTACAGCTGATAGACGTCGTTATCAAGTCACATTTCAAGTAAGAAGAATTTCATAAAAAAAAGGTTATGGATTCATATGTGTCATAACTCAGGTGGTTGAAGCGCACAGGATGTACATGTACAAGAGATGAATCTCTGATCGGGGGCTGCCATCTGACATCCGCAAAAATCAGAAATGGCGTTCAATCCCTTCAAAATTAAAATACTTTGCAGACTCACAATCGGTCACACTTATGATAAAAAGTTTGCTACACAAGAGAATCCGCTGAAAATCTCATTCTTAGATATCACAAAATTGATAGTTATTCATATTTTAATTCGTCTTTTCGCGCATTATTGCCATAGGTCAGTCGTTTGTCCGCTCGGTCTATTATTTGTTAGCATGTTTGTATGTATATGGATATATATGTATATGACCATGCCATTACCGTTTGATCATTGATCTTTCCTATATTTTATCATGTCGGCATGTTTGTATGTATATGTATATGTATGTGTAAACATATACCCTTTGTCCGTTCATGCTATTATATTAAAATAGTCTGCGAACAGATGTGCAGCACCTAAAAGGCTTTAAGATAAACCCATCTTTTATTATACCAAACGAATCCAAAAAGGGACTGTGCGTCTGTCTATCTTGTTTTCTTGTGTTCAATGTACTACTCGCAATTTTTGTGGCATTTTGATGAAGTTTGATACACAACCATGCTTTAGTTCAAGAACGAATATTATTGAAAATGGCTTGGATGGGACCACTTTCTCGACCACGTCGAATAAAAGAGCTTGTTTTAAAAAGTCAGTATGCGCATAAACAGTATCTAATGGTCAAACCACTTCCACTCTTTCACTATAGCGTTTTCAATTTTCCAAATTTTTCGTTAAAATAAACTTATTTCAGTCAAACCTTGCAATTTGAAACTTACATCACTATTTATATCTGCAGAAGTTACTAATGCACTTAACATATCGCCCTGGCCACACAAAGGCCTCAGTGCATTAGAATTAAAAAAATATCGCACATAACTTCGGAATGTATTAATTATCTGCAATCTGAACAGATAAGCCTTATTTCTTAATGGTTTAGTTCTTAAGCTACAAAAAGGAATTTCAGCAATCACTTGCAGCCTACGAATGGTTTCATACGTTTGTCAGTGTGAAAGAAAATGCATGAGTAGACTCAAGGAACTTTGTGGTTTATCTTGGACTGAAGTATACAAGGTATTTAGTGACTTTTATAGTTTATGGAACGTCGTCGCCAATTGTACGACTTCGATTCATTCAGACTGACTTGATATTGATATTGTTTTTGAAAATGCAGACGATATAACGTACTTTACTGACGGACGGTATTGTTTCACTTGGATCTTAAGTTACTTCAGATCGGTTTTATCATAGAGCAAAAATTTTCGTTGAAATAAGACCTTTAACAAATGTGCAGAGAAGACGAATACTTTATTTCGGTTACTTAAAGTTCGGTATTGCATTTAAAAGCGAAAATAAATATTAAATTAAATTAAATATCATGATTCACTCTGAACTAAAACTAATCTAATTTGGTATTAGAACCATTTTATTATATTTTAATTGTCTTAGTTCAGATTGTATCTTGATATTCATTAAATTTTATATACATTTTCCGAAGATCGTCTACTGATTCAATAGATTCGTATGCCACTGCATTCGTCTAGCTTCTCCCGGTATTTGTTGACGAAAATAATTCCATTCATTTCTATAGTATTCATATAAGGACACTGGATCTGCATTGGCCAATTTGCGTACCCGTGTTATTGATGTTGGTCGTGGGGCTAAGGCAGAAAATGCAAAATATTATAGAAGACTAGAAGGAAACTTAAATGTTCCTAATAATAGTTTTTGTTACCTAAAGCATTTACTACGTTTAGTCGACTTGAAGAGCAACGTGTACTATCGTAAAGTAATCGTTTTTGGCTTTGCTGCAGACCGTCTCTTAGCCGGTTGGAGGTTTGCCATTTACGTGGGTAGCCACAAGAGCATGGTCGACTATTTATTTCTGTTGAAGTATCCAAATCATTCAGGGCTTGCCGTCTAACCGTACGCCTTTTGCATTTTGATGTATTATGCCATCGACGCTTAGTATTTTGCGTGCCAATCCACGTTTCTATATTTTCATTAATGCATGTGGACGGTGGAAATGTTTGAGATTCACTTTCTCCCGGTATATTTTCACGAAAATAATTCCATTCATTTTTGTAACATTGATGTAAAGCTTTTGGGTTACCATAAACCAAACAGCTCGGCGATAAAGGACACGATGCTAATGTAAGAAAAAGTGGATTATAACTGAAAGCAATATCAAATTTTATTAATAAGGCGCTTTACGTTACCTAAAATATTTTGAGATTTACTCCCTGATAGAAAGCGCAGTTCAGTTGAAGAGCAGATTGGACTCTCATGACGGTTTTGCCCCCCATTTCCTCTTTTCCTAATCGTAGCTTCCGTTTCAGTTACGCGATTATCAGACCGCTTCGAAATTCTTCTCTTGCCCTCAATTTTACTCGACTGCTTCGCCGCATTTACAATATTTTCTTTTACAAAATTTCTCGATTTACATTGAACGATAGAAGGTATCGAAATATTGCTAATATCCCTAACCTGATTCGACTTTTTTGCCACATTTGCAATATTTTCTTTTATAAAATCTTTTGATTTCACTTTTTTACTTCTGTGCTTTATCGTTGATTTAGCTTTTAAAACAGTGGAAATATTTGGCATAAAATTTTGTTTTTTATCGGGATCTCTTTGCACATTAACTCTTTTTTTTTTAACTCGCCTTCGGATCGGTTGATAGATTTCCGTGAAATTCCTATTACTATGATTTTTATTTTGCAACGCGTGGGCACTTCTAGCGGAAGCCTTACTTTTAAGCGCGACGTCATTACTCACATGTCCAAAATTATTCCAAAGGGACCTACTGAGTGTATAAATTGAACGTTGCATTTTGTGTAAATTTGAAACACGCCACACGATTTAAAATAGCCAGAGACAGAAAATTTTGATTATTGTTTTTTGCAAGATTTTGTTTTGTTTCCGTACTAAATAAAAACTTAAAATTTTTGGTGGATACGGGACTTTTTCACACATTAACTTCAACGTCGAAATTTGAACCGAAAATTCGAGAGCGAAAATTTTTCAATTATCTATGAAATTTAGAAAGTTTGCCCGATAACCAGCTAGCAACAGTTGGTAGCGTCTTTAATGCATAATTCCGATAATAAAGATTATTAAAAGAAAAAAAAAATGTGAAGTATAAAGAATTAATTTATAAGAGCAAATGACTGAAACTCCCTTTAAAACCGACAAGTGACATCTGCCAATAAATACGAAATGAATAAAGTTGAGTTTTTACAAAAAGAGGAGGAAATTTATTTGTGCACCCATTAATTACTTCATAAGTACCGTGATTAGTTTTTAGCTTTAATTAAAGTATTCTGTCTTTTAACATACGTTCCGAAATGTGTTAAGCTAGCACCTAATAAATATGACATTTTGCTCATCAAATCAAAGCAAAGTTAAATCAGGAACTTTGTCATTTTGGTTTAATTACAGTGCTGTTTATTCTGGTATTTTCCAAGAATTTCGCCACCACGGCGGAATGTGCGGAAGATTTCAATTGAGTCAAATTTACTTGCTCCATTTCGTAGGCCTTAGTATTGGAAACAGAATTTTTATATAGTTGATACCTTCAAAGGCAACTCTTTACAAATGCTGTCTGCTTATGCTATATATATATATATATATATATTATATATATATATATACTTCCATCTTTAGAGGATATTTAAATACTTTGCATTTATTTCGGAATCTCACTTCAACATTAAAGTGGCAAGTATTTGAAATACAAAGTACGTAAATATAAGTTTTAAAAAATCGTGATTAACTCAAAACGAAGATACATATCTACATAGGATTTTAAAAGTCATGATTAACTCTAAAATAAGAAGATAACCGACATCTATTCAACCAATATATATTCCAATTGCGAGAGTTCAAGACGTGCCCTCACACGTATTGCATTTATTGATATCTTCTAACGACTTTTACTCATCTAATGGATTTAAGCGTTGCCGTATATGCCAACGCAATTGTTCATGTTTACTTTCTCCTGGTATTTGTTGACGAAAATAATTCCATTCATTTTTGTAATATTGATATAAAGCTACTGGATCAGCATTAGCCAATTTTCGGAGACGTGTTGTTGACGATGAACGCGATCCTAATACAAAGAAAACGAGGCGTAATAGAAACGAATTAAAAGTACATTTTAAATAATGTTTTTCGTTACCTAAAACACTCCGAGATCTGCTACGGGATTTTAAGCTTAAGCCACTCGAAGAGCAACTTGGACTTCTGGAGCGTAACTGTTTTTGATTTTTCTCTTGACCTCCTTTTTTCCGATCCGCAGGCTCCCATTTAGTAAGCTGAGCGGCAGAACGTACAGAACGCCTAATACCGGTTGGAGTACCTGATGATCCCGAAGAAGGGCTATAAGAATGCATCCTGAATGCCTGCCCACTGAGCCTTGCCCTAGCATTTTGCGTTGTAACCATTGCTTCTACGTTATCGCCAGTGTTTATACTGACGTGTCTAGATGGCAGCGGCTTTGAACTTATACGTCGCTTTTGAGTGCTTGAATTTTTATCGACGCCTTTACTGTGATTGTCTTGAAATCTCTGTATTGAATCAGCTAATTTGCTAGCTTGCTTAGACAATGGAGGTTGGGCACTTACACGTTTTTCTTGAGAACCTGAAAAATTCAAATCAAAAATTTTACTGCTTTGTTTGGGGAGTTTTTGGCCATTTTTCTGCTCGTCTGCATTTTTTGAAAGGCGCTTATCCCACGAAATCTGCATGTTCTCGTCGTCTCGATTAGATAACAGTTGTTGAGGACTTTGACGTCTTTCTTGGGAATTTTGCGCACTACCGCCCATTTTGCTTGTTCTTTTTTCATTTAAAATACTTTCTTTAAGACTCTGATTCGATGTGGCAGTTTTGCTACCTTGTTTAGATATCGTTTGTAACTCATTTCCATCTTTTGACACGTGCTTCTGTAAAGAACCCCGCACGTCTATACTGCCCCGTTTGGAGAATGTATGCTGTTGACTTAAGCGCCTTTCTTGAACTTTCTGATCGCTATCATCGACTTTGCCGGTTTGTGTAGGTAGGCTTTGAGTTCTTTGATTTTGTATGTCGTCCTTAAAGCCTAAATTCGTGCTACCTATTTTCCTGTCTTGTATGGAGATAGTTTGTAGTTCACTTGCAACTTTCGAGAGCTGCTTCTCCAAAGAACCATGAATATTTATACTGCCGAGGTTAAGTGACAGTTGCTGCAGACTTAAATGACTTTCTTGGTCTTTTCGAGTCATCCCATCGATTTTGCTGCCTTGTATAGGTAAGTTTGATTGCCTTTGATTTATAACGTCTCTTTCAAGACCTAGATGCGAGGAAACAATTTTGCTGCCTTCTTTGGATATCGTTCCCAAATCATTTCCATCTTTCGACAAGTGCTTCTCCAAAGATGCCCGAACATCCACATTGCCGTGATTGGGTAGAATTTTTTGTGGACTTAAGCGAGTTTCTGGCCGTTGTTGATCACTACCATTTATTTTGCTAGCTTGTGCCAACAAGGCTTGCTGCCTTTGATTTAAAACGTCTTCTTCCTGACCCGCATGGGAAGTCACCAACTTACTCCCATGTTTTGGTAAAAGTTGACTAGTTCGGACCCCGTTTCCAACTTTCAACTGATTTTTTGAATGCGGCCACTCTTGAGAGGTTTGCGTATTTTGATTTTTTAAAATGTGTTCGTCAAACCATTCACTGGAGTATTCTCTCAAAAGCATTAACGCTTTTAAATCGGGTTCATTATAATCATCTTTAGTAACGCTTGGTTTTGCGGCCAAGTGAATATTCGCTTTGTCTGCAGCTTTGCTTGTTGTAGGTCGCTCTTGATATAAATCTTGTTGCAAGCGATTTTCTTTATCAGCCGATTCACGACGCCTCTTCATAGTTTCCGACGAACGACGATATTGTCCGCTGTGACTGCCAGCTCTTTTCCCATTAGAAGACACGGATTGTTTAGATTTTTCTTTTTGAATTTTAGCTCGATAGCTAGCGGTTGTTTGACGATGAAGATTTTCAAAATAATCATCTTGGAGGGCGTTAATGGCCATATGCTCTTCATATTTGATTAATTTTCGCAAATCTAATAAAAAAAAATATATATATAATAAATAATGTTGAGCAAATAACAAGCGAAATAATAAGGCGCCCCGAACGCATCCTTTGAATAACCACTTGCCAACTATTTCTAAATCTACCTCACTTTTCCTGATATCTCTAAAAGAAATGGGATGTCGATTAACTAGCTTAAATAGGTCAAGTATCGTTCAAAATAAAAAAACAGGTAAGAATATTATAGAAGGGTAAGGTCGATAATTAGACACCCTGCATCACTGCGGCTATTGTAGTTATACACTGGTTTTGGTAATAATACACCAAAAATTACACATTACATTGTAAAGGCATATTTTGCATGCAAGCCCTCATATCGGAAAGTGCCCAAGCCTCACATGGCGTGATTCGAATTTAGCAAACTTAATGTTTCCTAATTTCCTTGATAAAAAACTACAAAATATACTTTATCTTCATATAAGCACTTGCTTTTGATGATAACCCCTCTATTTGTTGACGGCTAATAAATAGACCTTTGTGATCCAAATTCGTTAATTCTTTTGCTCAATCGCTATTATGGACCAATTTTGCAATACAAAATTAGAAACTAAACCCATGGGCACAGAATAAATTAAGTTTGTGCTAGCATATGTAACAAGCAGAAGAGTCTAAGATAGACTCACCTTTTATTATACCAATTTATCCAAACCTGCCTGTGTGCCTGATATCTGTCCATGTAAATTTGTGTTCAAGCTAAAGATTCCAATTTTTTAAATATTTTGATGAAATTTGGTACACTGACGTGTTTTGACTCAAGGGTGAGCACTATTGCAAATCGTTTGGATCGGTCCACTTTTTGGAGCACTCCCCATATGACGAACTATTTAGGAAAGTCGTTATATGGAAAAAACTGCAATTTTCAAAATTTCTCGACAAAAGCGGCTAAGTAATAGTATTCCGCCATGCTAAATTGGTGTGAAAACTTTGGACCGGCTGTGGCCATTTTTGCAAGCCCCTCTCATATAATGAAAACTAAAGTTCGTATGATAAGAAGGTCTAATTATGCAATGCTTCATAATGAAAACTACATTATAATAGTAGTTCAACATAAAAAGACTAACTGTATTAAATTTGAACAAACTTGGCCTATTTTTTGGATCCTACCCTACGTATAGATTTTCACAAAAATTATTCCTTTGTAGAACAGAAAAGTCTAAATTTTAATATGTTATAATAAAACGTAAACCATAAGAGTAATTTAGACAAAGAAAATTCACTGTACCAAACTTGGACCAACCTCACTTTTTTTGGATACTTCCCTACAAAACAATTTTTATCAAAATTTTTGTTTTTTTATAGCAGAAAGGTCTATGTTTTAGTCTTTTAGGATGAAAATTGATCCATAATAGTGGTTTGATATAAAAATTAACTATGCTGGATTTTGAATACGTATGACAATTTTTGAACCTCTTGTGCACAAGCATTCTTATGGAAAGTAAGCGTTTATTTGCAAAGTGGTCTAATTTTTAATGTACAGTTCCATAATAGCAAGTTCATATAAAAACTTGTATTGTTGTGTAAAATTGGTATTGTGAACCAATTTTCACAATGAAATATTGAAAATTAGCTCTTTTTATCATTTAGAAACTCAGTTTTTGCAGGAACGCTTATGAGAATGAATTCAAAAAATCGCTTCAGTCGAACCAAATTTCTAATACTAACTTAGAATGTCGAATTAAAATATTGCTCAGGGAGTTTTCTAGTAAAATTTTTCCAAATCATAACTTTTCAAAATAAGGCCACGAGTGGACCGATACTAACACTTTTCAACAGCGTTCGCCCGTAGGTCGAAACACGTTATTGCACAGTGTAAATTTCATTAAATTGTCTCAAAAATGGCGACGTGTAAGTTAAACATACATTGATAGTCACGTTTAGAATCGAACGATAAATTAAAAGGTGGGTCGATCTTGTGCCATTCTGGCTATTACACACGTCGACACAAGCTCAATGATACAATTGCTGTAGGGTATAATAGGAGTCAATATCTTGGATAAACGGCTGAAAATTTTCTTAACCAAATTTGCTGAATTTCACGTTTGAAGTAACATTTTCCATAAAATCTGTGTTAGTCGGAAGCATGGATCGGTATAGGTTGACATGAAAGTGTAAAATACCACAATTTTTTCCAAATTAATGTTAAATGTTGTAAAGTGTCTTACACGATCAGAAGAATTCGTTAGATCTTTGAAACAAATGGAATTGCGATGCGAAATAAAATGAGATGTGAAAACCAACGAAATAGTTTCAACTATCCATCCAGAAGAATGAAAACAACACATCAGATCTGTTACATTTTTCTTATTTATATATTTATATGTTATATTATTTCAGTTGTAACACACTCTTCGGCTGTCATATGTTACAATCGCTTAAATTTCTTGTTCATCAGCAAGATCTAGTGTAAGTGAATTTCTCTTTTTGTTTATTTTACAATAATAATAAAATGCTTTACAAGATTACTTTTAAAACTTTATTCGCTTAATTTTAACGAAGGATGATGATACGGTCGGTTTTCTTTTTGCAATGATTTATATTAAATGGAATATTTGATTGGTTTTCTTTATATAAATCAGAATCTTTTTACGGGTTTTACTACGTAACTTAGGTGATAGATAAATCTTCCAACGTTTATCAGCTTAATAAAGAAATCCTGTGTAATTTTCTTACTACTGAAAACTTTATTTATAGTTTTTTTTTTTTTCTTTTTTATGTGTAAGCCAATAATTTAAACTTAAAACATTTAAAATATGATTCGTTTTTTTCACAATTTTTAAACTAAACTAAGCAACCGAACACATAAGACTGTAGCAATAATATGACGAAAAATCATTTCAAAGAACGTATTAAACATTTTTAACAATAAATAATTAAGCAACAAAATAATAAAAAAAAATACTTTTGTTTTTAGACTAAATTCGTTCTTCTTACGATTTCGTTTGCCGCATACATTAATTCTATACTAACAAATTATATTTTTATACAATAATTTATTAGAATATCATTCTTTCACTATATGACGATAAAATTAGCTCCTCAGAAAGGAATCCTCCGTCTTCGGCGTAAGCTCGCTTTCGATCATCTCGGCTGGCTTTTCTAATTAATTTAATCGAAGATAGGTATGAGCACATAGCCGTGTCCCTACCTGCGGTAACGAAAACGACGAAATGGTGCTCGTAGACGGCGACAAGTAACTCGTACTTCCTTTTTGAGGAATTGCGAAATGGCCAAAGACTTGACGGCAGCTGTGGCCGCCTCTGCGGCACAAGTAGCCGCATTTGTCGGCGCATACTTAGATATATCGAATTTTCGTTTTGGCGTTATGTTGCCGATAGCATTGTTTAAATGTGATTCATGATAATGATGATGATTTTGATGCCGGGAGTCATCATCGTTTATACATTTTAGTTGGGAATGCGAGTTGCTTAAATCTAAATCAGTTTCTAAGCCGTCAGATGATACTGTAAAAATATCGGAATTATCGCCGGCTTTTTCACTGGGACTGATACAACTACCTAGACTTCCATTTAGTTGAGGCGTTCGACGTAAAGGCCGCATTAAATGAATCGTAGGCGTAGATGAGGCAGCTAGCGAATGCACCGAGTTCACCGAATTATTCAAAAGTCTATTTCGAAATTTTTCCACAGGGCTTAAAAGCTCCAAAGAAGGCATAGGTTTTTCTGTAGATTCGTCGCCCATTGCATATGCCGTAGTTTGACGTTTGAATTGTAAAGATTTAGTAGGCTTTCGACTTTCCACGTCCTGCTCTTCCTCCTCGCCATCGTCATCATCGTCAACTTCTTCTATGTCTGCGTCTACATCGGATTCCATTTTATTTGTTTCTTCTTCTTCTTCTACGGACTCAAGTACGGTATCAGCATCCTCCTGCTCTTCAATTAGCATCATTTGAGTCTCATCGTCCTCTTGTTCCTCATTTTGTTTTCTTCTTTCACTTAGAACCCCATTGGCATTCACTGCAAATGCATTCAATTCAACTTCGCTGTTAGGAGGGGTAATGGCAGCACTCTCCCGTGTCCGCTCTTGAGTTGTGTCATCATTATCTTCCATGTTATCTCCACCGTCAATATCTTCGACATCCATCGGTTCTTGTTTTATGCCTTCCTTATTTAACTTATCCAAATTTGATTCTATTTTGGGTTCGCTAGCTTTCATAAAATAAATCCTCTGTCGCAATTTTTGCTGACGGCAGGTGCTCTTTTTTTTACTTACTTTTGGCCAACCCGTTCTGTTACATTTAAGAGTTTTTCGTTTGCGGTAGTAACTATGTAACGCTATTGAATTAAAAAAACTTAAGTCTTTCTGCTTCGTGTCTACAACTAAACGATTTTCCTCCGTACCGAGGGCTTCCGTTCCCAAACTTTCTCGCGTAGCTCCCTGATTTAATAAATCACAAAGATCGAAATCACTTGAAAAGTGATCTGTCGAAGGTGGTGTATTTTGGTTTATCGTGGATTGGTTGGGAATTCGCAAATCGCAGCGATTTGCAAGTAAAATGTTTTGCTCCGGCTCATCATATTGTCGACCAACAGATGACAGATATTTATCGATCTGCCACTCGAGCAGCTTAGGATTGACATAGTCATTAGGGGCAGATTTTAAAGTTTTTAGGGCGGTGGCATCTGCTTCGAATTCAAGTACACCTTTCTTCGAGCCAGTCTTACGTATGGAAGGCATGAGAGAATTCACGTCGACAAAGCAGGCTTTTTGACGGCCTCTTCGTCTTTTCACAACTGTTGGTGCAATCATTTTACTTTTAATACACGGCGTCTGAGGAATTTGCGGGATAAGACTATTGACTTCTACAGGTTTGTCCCATAAGGAACCAGTTGTTGCCAAAACGCAGTTTGCCGCGCCTCTTCCCCGATTGGAGCGGGGCCGTCTTACTTTCCTTGCAACGAATGGGGGCGAATAGTCGTATTTATTGCGTCCTCTTCGCATGCGTTTGACAGTTTCGGATATTTCAGTGGCAAATCGTAACTCTTCCTCGGGTGTAGGCGCCTGCAAACGTAATGAATCACTATGCGCGTCCACTTCTAGAGAAGCTGGCAGTGCTGCAGCAGTCGGCGTTTCGATTGGCAAGAGAGGTGATTTTATATCTAAGAGCGGTTTTATATCGATAGGTGTTAAAGCCAATGGCGTCGTTGGCGGTTCATCAGTTTCCGAATTTGGTTTGCTAAGCGAATCTTGCCGCTGTTTGATGATACAACTAACAAGTGCCAATGTGGAAGCATGTTCACGGGGTGATTTACGAGGTGGCAACTCTAAATGAGCTAAATATGAAGCTTTATTAAAATGCCTCTGACGCGCTTTTTTTGCTTTATTTAGCGTTGCTGCACTGCTGGCGCAACTACTGGCATTGCTGTGCGTAGATCCAGCCCGTTGTTCCCGCATAGATTCAATTGGTGTTACAGCCACGCACCCTTCTATTCGCGACGTATCGTCCTTAATGTCCACACCAAGTTTCATTTTCTCTTCAAGTTTTTGCCGCTGTAACAATTCCTGTTGTTCTTGTTCTTGACGATAACGTTGCAACAGGTGAAGCTTCTTATGCTTATGCGTATACGCCTGCGGTGTTGTATAATTACCTAAAGTTGTCCCACTAATGTTAGCAAAGTCATTCACAACATTTGAGGAACTGGCTCCGCTGTCACTTGTTGACGGAGGTTTTGTTTCATACTTTTCGCCTTTTATTTCTAGATTATAAAGTTCACTTTTCGCAGTATTACCATTAAAAGCGTCCTTTTCGGAGTCTGTTTGGGACGATTGACATAAATTACAGCAAATTTTAGCTCCGCTACTGCCATCTAAAAAAGTCGTTTCAAAGGGAATAGGGCCCAATTCATAAGGCAGTTTTCTATAGCTGGTAGTGCCGTAGTATTCAAAGTATCGTTCTTGGCATTCGTCCTGCCGCATATATACTCGATACCATAAATCGGACGTCGGCAAACGCTCAAAAGCGTAACGCAGTTTTTTCAAACGTTCACTTTTAGTGAAATCAAAAACGCGTTCGATTTTTTTTGATCGTTTTTTGTTTGCTGATGACTTACGTTGAGACTTCTTAGACGAGGGCTTTGTAGCTTTTGCGGGTTTCTTTGCTTTCAGTTTCGCGGGCTTTTGCATTGAGTCGCTCATCTCAGTATGGCATTCTTGCGGTTCCTGCTTCATGAAATTCAGTAAACGATTTTGACGTTTGGTTGCCCTTTCTTCACGTGTATTTGTACTTAACATTTTTTTTACTGAATTCAAACGCTTTAAACGTGCTTGAGCTTTTCTTTCAGCTTCGATTACAAAATCCTCATCTCTTATGTCATCGCTATCCACCGTAGCGTCATCAAAATCGTCAAAATCTATTTCATCTTCATCGTCGTCTTCGATCGGTGTTTGTTTGCTTCTGTTTTTTTCCCCCATCCCATCCTCCAATTTTACAATTGGTTTACGTCTACTACGTTTTTGTCTTAACGTCAACTTGCTGGCAGATTGTGCTGGACTTTCCTTTTCTACTGCTGCCTCCTTGCCATCTTTGTCTTCTACCACTGCCTCCACTTTAATTCGTTTTTTCGGTGTTTTGGTTTTTGAATACGTGGCGGTAGCTGCTTCAGTACTTAAATGGCGATTTTTACTTTTGGCGGCTTCAACAGCCGCCTGCAGCAAACGACTACTAGTAGTTGCCGCGGTTACTATTGCAGTAGCTGTCCGAGAACTCTTACGAGTAGCTTCCGGTAATGTTATTGTAGCAGTTGCTGCAACTATAGCCGCAGCAGTTGCCACATCATTATTAGTTGACTTTTTTCGTGTTGCAGTGGGTTGTTTCAGTTGCTGAACTGGCTGGATGGGGGCTTTCGGAAAACTCTGCTTGCTAATGTCATTTATCTTTTTCGATGAATTAATAATAGCGCCTTTCAGCGATTTTCGTTTCGCAGTCGCCATAGCTCTTTTGCCCCACGCTGACTTAACGTCATCGATACGTATTAAATTATCTGTAGTGTCCTCTGCCTCAGAGAAAGATGAGTGCGTTGAAGACGAAGTATTTCCAACCCGATCTGAAGTTGTTTGACGATCTATATCGGTGGGCAAATCACTCGAATCACTTCGCCGTTTTGGGAACATAAAGCTTTCCGCTTCGCCATTGAGAACCTGTAATTCTGTAGCTCGTACCTTTTTAAATTTGACTATTATTGATGGTGATGCTGCGGCAACCGCACCGTCTCTCCCTCCACGACCTTTAGGTGGTGTACAATTCAAATCAGTGTGAGTCTCAACTACTTTGTATAACGAAGAAGGCGGCAGGGTCGCACGTATTGGCGGAGAAAGAGCTGATGAAGAGAGTTTTCTGCAATTCTTATTTAAACCACTTGCTATTACCGATGACTGTATTTCGTTAACGAAAGATCGCCCTATGCAAACATTTTTCTGGGGACTAGGAACCTTTAGTGATTTCGAAGGGAGGTTTTGAAACTTTTCCGATGAATGTTTGCCCTTCGTGACGCGTTTCGATTTTTCACGTAACGTGGGCGAAAGAGATTTTGGTACAACCAACGTTACTGAATCTTCTGAAATATTCTTTTTGTTAGTGTTGTTGATGTTAACGGTTGGGACGATCATTTCCTCTTCATTATTGTTTCTGATTTCCTCATCATCTTCAACGTCGTCAACATCCATTTCTCGTGGTTCACTTTTTATTTCAAGTTTTCTGTTTTCTTCTAGGAAATTATTCACATCCGCTGAGGTATGTATTAATGTATCTAAGGCAATAAAATTTTGTGGATTTTTGGCAAAGTACTCATGATCTTTCGTCTTGAGATGTATGGTAAGTGTATCGTATTCAATTTTGCAAATCTCACAGACTCCGCACTGTTTGTCTGATGATTCTTTTTGTTGCTGTTGCTGTTGCTGTTGTTGTTTACACGCTACAGCATTGCGCTGACTATTTGCTGTTGATTTTTTCAAAATTTTTACAGTACTTTGATGTTGGGAAGACCGGGAGCGAGATTTCCGAGTCATATTTGCATCTAAAACTGCAACTTTTTTATTTTCTTCTCCCTTGGGAATTTCACGTTTCGGTGATAAACGAAAAGCTCCGTCCTCGCGGGAAATTTCAACTTTCGGCCACTCGTTGGACTTTCTAAAGAGTTGATAATAGGGTCGGCAATTTCGCCTAATTGTTTCTATTTTTATAAAACCACCCTTAAGACTGATCGGCTCTATGCTACCTGATTTGATAGAACTTCTTTTGATATGACCTAAGTATTCTTTCAGTTCGTGTTGAACCTTTTTGAAAAACCGCAAAGCATGCTCCGCTTGCCAAAGTATGTAAGCCGGAGCTGCAGTGAGGGCTTGTTGAGACTTTAAAGGCGTCGTCGCTGCTATTTGAACTGAGTTCGTTCCCAGTTGATTGCCTAACGCGCTGAATGGGGGCGTATTTGTTGCTGAGGTTACGCTTTGACGTCTAGCACGGCTTAAAATGACATCAGCTCTTGACTGTCGTAACGTTTTCTTAGCATTAACACTATTCGTATTATTGCTATTAGTTTTGAAGCCATTGCTCGATTTAACTTCCTGTGATTCTAAAGAGTACGGTGTTTGAGATGTGAGCGGCGTAGCTGGAGTTTGAGGGGTGCCAGGACTATGATTGTAATTGCCCTGAGCAACTTTTTGTAATATACCACCTGGCAAAACGGTTGGCTTATCTGTTATAAAATGTGTAACATTTGAAGTTAAGAAAAATTCCAATGAGCCGCCCAACAATTTTATTTGCTCCTCAATACGTTTGGTAAGCTGATGATCGCATATATCCAAGTAGAATTTAAAGTGGCACAATGGTTTCTTGCATTTAATTACTTTGACTGAAGGACTACGTTTTGGTGTAGAAACTGCTGCTGTTGCGTTTGTGGTGACAGATGAGGTTGGCAATTGTTGTTGTAGCTGTTCTTGAATATATTGTTGTTGCTGATTAAATTTTGCATCAAATTTACTCGTACTGTTGATACTCGACTGCGGTTGCATACCTTTAGTCGCAAAATAGCTAACGAATTAAATGGCAATTGTGGAAAGTAGCATAATAATAGTTGTAGAAATTGTTGTTGTTGTCGTTGTCATATGAACAGTGGGTGGTTTTGTTTTAAAGCGAACGGAAACGTGGCGCAATGTAACGTCCAGAAGTAAAAAATGAAAGAGAAGAACAAATAAAGCAACCGTAAGAATTTTATAGAAATTTTACATAAATCTTAGAAGATAATACATTTTCCTTCATTCATACTTAATAAGTACAATTTATAAATCAAATAAAATATAAGCGCCTTTCCCGTTCAGTGCTGCCAATGACAGACTACGAGAAAACAAAGCAGATGTACGGAGATCATTATTTCATCCCTCAGATAAATGCAACACAGTAAATCTTCGCGCGTATAACATGATCTAACAATGAAATAGTACTGTTCTATCGAGGAAAGAAAACCCCCCTTTAAGAAAAAAAAGTGTTGCCATAGCTATTCTAAAGCAATAATTCCTGTAATCACCTTGCGTTTATCTATTTGTTATGCAATTATGTAGTTATGCATGCATGTACACATGTATACGATTAGGAAAACATAAATATCTGCATTTATTTATTAAGTAGATATTTGTATATATTTTTATAACACAAAAAAAAACGAAAATATTTTTTGTGTTTCTTTACTAGAGTAAAACTACGTACGATTAATTCGCGTAGCTAAGCAATAGTTGATTATGTATTTAAACTGTTTGAAATTTCGACCTACGTGAGGTAAATAATTCAAAATTAACTGGAAAACAAACGTGCTTAAAAATCATTCGTTGAATGAAGAGAATATGAAAGAAAATTTTATTAGTTGTGGTTCAAGTTATCTTAAGTTTAAAACATTTTGAAACTAATAAAAAATAATAATTTATTAGGTGTTCACTGAATGTGTTGTAGAATAGATTGATAAGACCCATCTGTCATCAAAGCTAATTTCCAATAACATGCTTTAATTTTAGTTTTACAATTTGCTTGGCCTTACCGCGGAACGCAAAATGCCGCGGAAATTCTAATTCTGTGCGTCAGTTTCCTAATTTTAGTTCTTTAGTTCTATACAAACTTTTTTATGGCAAACATTTGTATGCATTTTTTCCTTTTTAACTCTAAGTAGATATACAATATTCTTTGCGTTCCCTCTCTCAGCTATGTAATTGTTACGTATATCAACCATACTAAACGATATTGCAATGTATGCATTTTACATGTAGAATAAATGTTTAAATATATAGCTACCTCCCGCTTTTGTTTGCACTTACATATAAATTTGCACATTTACGTGATTTTAACTCTCAACTTAAAATTTATTAAGTACATTCGTTTTCAAATGCTTAGGACGGTCTATGCACGTAAGCATATACACTCCTTCCTTATATATGCTCCGTTGCTCTACAAATTTCATCGAGATGTTCAATCACATCGGATGTATGCTCAAAAACTACTAAAGAACACGGACGATCATTGGCAGACTTCTCCTGATGATCAAAATGGAGCTTTTTGAGAACTATATTGGATATTGATCTATAAGGGGTACAGAGAGGGAAAATTTAAAAATTTTGTACTGAAGAATATAATGTAACGAGGGTAACAAAAAATTAGGCCTACTTCCAAGTTTCTCATGTAAACGTTTTGCTCATGAGTACGCATTGGAATTCGAAGTTTAGTCTTATCAGCTTAATCGCTAACGATATAATACAAGTCTCAATAATTAAGATTTAATTCTATTTTTTCTATTACCGATTTACAAAAGCTTCGTTTAGCGCGCTTCAATAAACTTTCTACTATAGGTGAGTAAAAAGATAATAATGTTATTGGAGTTGCCTGATGTTGAATAGATAACAGCTGTTCTCTTCCATAACTGAGAAGTAAAACGTTGGGTTTTTTCTTCGGTGTTCCTATTCGGTGTTGATTACGAAAGCGAAAACAAAATTAATTTTTTTACTTTAAATAAATCTTAGTAAATAGTCGAGTAAAAACCCATGTATTTACTTTACTTGCAAAATTCTCATTACACAATGGATTATGACACAGGGTTGTTGTTAGAACTAAATGTTAACACTGTGAATGTAAAGCAGATAAAATGGGGATCATGTAAGAAAGAGATAATATAAAAAAAAAAGAGATCAAATAAGAAGGAATGGCAACTGACTACTAAAAAAAAACACATGTATATAAATAAAGAAAAAACACACCACTGTCAAAACGACAACAACGATAAAAATTAGTGAATATTTCAGCAACGAAAAAAGTAAAAAATACTATGTTATATGCGTAAAATGAAAAAGTATAATATGCAAACGAAGGAAAAAGAAATAGAGAGAAAGTGTACAAGAGAGTTTAAGTAAAAATGCAGAAACATGTGCATACATGCATGCATGTAGGAAATCAAAGTTTTTTTCTTTGTAACGATTTCTAAACTGGAATGCGTAAGGTAAGAGGAGTTCGTCGCTAAGAAGCATACTTAATGTTCTCGATAGGTTCATATATGAAACATCCCTCTGCTCAACGCGCACAGTTTTTACAACCTTAATATAACGTCACGCCGAATTTACGTATGCACACGTATACACTACCGTAACCATAGACGACAAAAAGACTGAGGGCTGACTGCCTTTCAAAAATAAAACCTAAATTATGTTGACGTTGTCAAAAGAACTCTACTAAACTCCACTATTATACAGTGTGTGTGCGAATGAGTATAGCACAAAAATACAAAATGACATAAATAAATAGAAAATAAAGATACTATATATATACGCTAGCACACATTAGGCTGGTTCTGTTAAATCTACTGTATTACTTAATTTCTCACTCGTCTTGATATTACGGACCATCTTAACTCTCCCTCTCTTTTATAAATGCGAAACTCTGGCGGATTGTTGTGCTTCTGAATTTTGTCTGATTATAAATGAACGAACAAACGGCAAACTAACGAACTTATGGATGGACAGTCAGCCTAAAACACACATTTCATGCTCGCTTTGTAATGTAGTTATGACTACATACAAATAAGTATACATTTGTGTTCGCACATATATATCTGTACAAACAAAAGTATGCTTTTAATACATACCCGGCATACGTACGTTCATGCCGATTGCTAACGAATCGCACTTGCAATAGCTAACATTTACCGTATAGTTTTATTCTAAAAAAAAATACCATGTTTCTCCTTCGCACATACACGTCGAACTTATGATTAACATCGTTAAAAAATATCCGCCAACAGTTTGTTCGAAAATAAAAAGTGTAATCAATAAATTTAATTAAATACAAGACATTGAAGCGACAACAAATTGTCTCATATAATTAGAAATGGTACGGTAACGGTAGTCGAGGTGGGAGGAAAATGTAAAATGTTTTTGTTTACAAACGATACCTTACTCTCATTAACACTGAATATTTACAAAAGTACATTGTGGAGAGAGCACTCCTGTTTACTTTCATTTCCTTTAAACTCTCGGCAATCACATTTTTTCTGCAAATCTTCCATTCAGTAATTACTACAGTTTTATATTTACAAATCTTTAATTCATTTACCTTTTAAAAATTCCTTGAGTTGTACGGCCGAGATATTTCTGTAGCCCAGTTCATTTAAATAATGCAAAATGGCGCGTGCATCCAAAGTCAAATGTGACATTTTCTCACATACAAATACTCTCACACCATTAGCAGAGGAATACGATGTGCATACATAAACAAAAGTATCCAATTTTGTTGTTTATATGTGGCTTTATCGCAGAAATCACTAACGTCTATAACCAAACATAAGCTAAAAACGAGCATTTATTGTATACCTTTTCTCTATACACCGACAACACACAGTAAACGAATGCGAATATTTTTTTTCTTTTAATTTTCTGTAATCTTTACGCTTTTATATAAAAGGATTTCTTTTGAAAAAAAATAAAAATAAAACCAAAAGCCACTACAACGTTACTCATGCACAGACTTGGGCATTGCTATTTCTCTTTATATCTTCTTCCTCTTTCTATATTATTCTTACGTCCACTTTATACCCTAGTTTATGTCTTGAACTCAAAGTTACAAATTGTTCAATTTTCTCACACAAAGTTATTATATAGAATCTCAAGTCTTTTTAACTCGTTTTATACGTTTATATGCTGGCAAAACTAATTTTATACATTTTCAACACACAAAATGGTTTCTTGGAACAATTTCTACTTTTTTTTCTCATATACACATATAATCTAGCTGTGAAATGCTTTTGGTTTAGTTTAATTTTTCACTTCACTTTCCATCGCTTTTGCAACCAAAAATCTACATATGTTCACATATGCACTTATGTAATATGCTTTAGATTTTAGTTTTTTACAACTTTTAAAAATTATTTGAAAGAATTTTAGTGAAATTTTCTGAATAAAATCAGTAAAACGTATCAAGCTTTTCGTCGTTTTCGTCGGTTTGACGCTCGTTTTTCTTTTCATTTTCTTGTATTTGCTTTCGTTCTTTAATGGTGAGTTTTTTATAATTCATAGAAAGAGTTGCCAAGTTTCAATTATTGTTTGAAAAATACGTTTTGCATCGCTAGGGATATATTGGTATAGTTATTGTCAAATTTTCTCTGCTCTGGCGCTCTGACAGCAAATTCTTTAATTACTTGTGTCAGAAAAAGGGAGAAACATGAGTGCATGGTATATGAGAAAAGGAGGTACTCAGCACTGGGAATCATCTGTTGTTGATTTATCAAATTTTATAAGAAGAAGAGAAGAGGAGGGACAAATTAATTAAGTGCTTTAAGATATTATTTGCTTAAATTTTTGAAACAATTTTAAAGAAACGGAAGATGTTTAAATATTTAATTGTTTTGTTCTTTCTAATCAGTGAGTAGTTTTACGTTACTGAAAGTTAGAAAGTAAAATATTTTTCTATCCGATTTAGTAGCCTTCAACTGTAATGATAGCCAAGCGGGACGAACGAGTGGAAGAGCAAGTGGATACAATTCTCGACGTCACTACTATGGTTCTCAAGCACCACAACAGCCGCCAACCCAAACACCAGCCCTAACACCAAAAGAGTATTTGGACAAAAAATCTGGATTTTCTACATTTGGTATTATTTCCATAATCTTTGTTATTATCATGGGTTGTTTAGCTTTTTATTATGGCATCATGTGTTATCCAGTATTATGTCGCGATGAAAAAAAATATCGCTTTATGGATGTTAGTTCGACCATAACGGCAGATACAGCACGATCTATACAATCAATAGATCAATATCCGGATGATCAAAAAAATATGGAACAGAAAAACAGCTTTTAAGTAAGACTTGATATATTACATATTTTCACACGAAAACCTCATTTGGGTTTATTCCAATGCAATGCAAATTAAACCTTTAGAGGTTCATAATACTAAGCAAACGTTTAATACTCATTCCTCACTATTGTTTTTCTCCTTCGTTACGTGGATTTCATTTTAAGTGCTATTTAATCTTTTGCCCTTTTTCTGTCATAGTGTAAATCATTTCATCTTGCACCTTTGCATTTCTGTTTGTAAATTGGTTTGCTATACATGTGCTTGCGTGTATAAGCATGCGTCGCTTTAGTTTTCTGCGATTTCTATTTTTGTTGTTCTTACATTATTTTCCATTCTTGTTATCATACATTGTTGTCGTTGGGCTTGTTTTAATTTTTGCTTTTTTTATGTATTATATATGCGTGTGAGTCCAATTCAATTTCCGCTTCATTTTAAATCAGAAATTCATGTATCTTTGTGCATAGGCCTTTAAGCAAAGCGAAGAAGAAGAACTATATGATAAACAAAACCAGACTAGCATAATTATTATTATTTTTTCTTTTTTACCTGAAATATATCATTATCGAATATCCGCTGGAAGGCATTGTGGAAATTTTTTGTGAGAGATTTTAATATACGTTTTATTTTTTAAGACGGTACAACGTGCGTTTTTAAGATATTTTATATAACTATTAGTTGTTAATATGTACTTAATTAGTTTTAATTATCTGACAGAAAATTTTTAAGCTAAAACCACTAGTTAATAACGTACAAAAGTATATTAATATACTTCATAATTCATATTTTTATAAAGCATTTATTTTATACAATTTGTAAGCAATTCTCTCGAAATTAAATAAAATTTTTATACTTTTTTAGAAAACTATGAAAAACTAGTATTATGCGTATCTCATTCGGCTTGTTATAAGTGTTGGGCTTTCACCAGAGCCAACAATTAAGATGATTTGCAAACTTTTGTTAGTCAAATTTCAGCGGACCTCTTAGTCCTTAGTCCTCTTAGCTGCTTTTGATCGAGAAATCAATTGTCGGAGGACAGCTCCGGCTGATTTTCGAGAAAGTATGGGCCGTTTGGATAACTTTCCATACGGCATTGAAATATCCACTACTACTGACCTCTATTCCGCAAACCGTTAATAGATCACTTAGTGGAACGAAAAAAAAATCACTGGGATATTATTATAAGAGAATTATCAGCCAAGGCTTTGCCACCATGCCAAAGATTGTATGACTGCCGTAGTTATGGAGCAACTGTCTTCAAAAACTTATTCCATTGACATCAACAGACGTCCCGGCAACGTTTTAACATAGGGAGAAATCATATTAGTTTTTAGTAATATGGATGCGGAAAAATTATCAAAAGAGGAAGCGAGTATTGCGTATTTGTCGAACCAAGCAATAACTAATTTAAACGAACTTATGTAGTTCCTACAAAAATGTCTTTTTCGCAGCATGAGCGGTGAACTGATGAAGCAATGTTGCACCAATTTCATTAATAACTGCAGCTAAGCAAAAATTGAATTTACCACGCAGTTCTTGGGTTCTATAATGTGTACCTATAGAATATTTTATTAACTGTTTCGTAATACAGATTCACAGTAACAGATAAGTGTCTTATAAATAAGGCAAGTCCAACTCGAGAATCAGCTACAGAGGCGTCTGCTCAGATATATATGTTCTATGACACCAAGGATGCGGTAATTAAATTCTATTTAAAGAGAGTAAAAAGCACATTAGAGGAACATATACAAATTCTATTTAGGTGTATACCGTATAAAAGTCTACCAAAAAGAATAAAGAAACTGTGATCAGTATAATATAACATTCATTATTCTTACCCCATTTTCATTCACCAGAGTCGCCACCTCTACGGCCATCTCGGTGAATACCACTATACCACGCTGCGCGTTTATTTTTATACATTCACTGAATACTTCAATCGTCATATCGCTCGCATGCCCGTCGAACGTAATAAATGAAATATAAAATAAACCATGAAGGACGTTAAGGGCACTAATGCGGATTGTGAGAAACTGAAGAAGGTTATGCCATCTAATGACTGGTTTTTAACTTTAATACTTTGTTGCAATGGGTAGAATTGGTCACCATTAGCTTTATATATTTAATTATTTATTTATTATTATTATTAGTATTCTAAATATTAATTAATTAATTTTATGATATGATTGATATATGATGAATAAAAAACCATATCTTAACACATGTTTGCATATAGAACATCATTTTTCTACCTCATTTAAATGTAAATACGTTTTAACGGTCAACCGTACACTTTAGAAGCAAACCGTGCACTTTAACAGAATACTATACACTTTAACGGAAATCTCTAGACTTTCACCAGAAAACTAAGCACAGATGAATAATTTTGTTCTTCTTCTTCAGAACAAAGACTTAACGTTTGACGTGATTGCCAGACGCTGAGGGCAACTCTACTCTTTTTTTTTTTGTTCTCAACTAACGGTCTTTTGTAAAAATATAAAAGTAAAATACGATGAAAAATGGAAAAAATCACAAAATGCCTGAAGGAAAATTTAAAAAAGAGACATATATATAAAAATATAAACATATATATAAAAATATAAACACATATATAAAAATAAAAATTGTTGAAAAAAAATCAAAAAATAAAAATTTTTGGTTGATAAAAAAATTGAACAAATTAAACGTGAGTAGGTTTATACGTATTTATTGTTTCAATGTAAGCAACTCTTTAATGGTAAAAATTAAATCCATAATGTGATAGGAATATAAATCTTACTGGGACTATGGGCGACAGTCGGCGGTTGTCACGTCGAAGCTTCGAATTAATCTTTCTCGTATATCTTTTTCTCTCTTCTGAATTTTTCGATTTGGAAAAAAGTCATGCAACTTACTTCTGGAGCATTGTCACATCTTTGTCCTGACAAACATTGTAATGTGCCAAGGCGCCAAACAAATAGTATTCTTACGAAGCCTAATGGCTGGAATCGGTTTCATCGGAATTTAAAGACCAACTGAAACATAAAATTGATTCAGAAGAAATTTTTCTAACTTATGTTCTTTCAAAAGAAAATGCACCAGATTGTTAACCAAACGTTTATGTAAACAAAAAACATTTGTAAACATTTTTGACATTTTTGTAAAGAGTTAAATTCATAAACAAATCCAAAGGTTGGAGTGTTTCTCGATGACAATGCCAGAGAATTCTCTTCCCGTGCAAGCACACTGCAAAACTTACACCATAAGATAGATTCAATTTTCAAGTCATAAACTTCAACCATAAACTTTTTTTAATTAACATGATAACATGATTATATGAGTTTATTATTTGAAATTTCTTTTACAATGTTGTTATAAAACATATTGAAAACTGCAAAAATCTTTTACGAACTAAATATATTAATTTATCATAACGAAAACGTGGTAAACTATTTCTAACTCAAATAAATAAAACAGATACAAAATATAATGTAATATGAAAATGCTTTAGTAGCAAATTGCAATCAGGTTGATAAAAACAAAGGCCTGATTAATCCCAAATTCTTCATATTCATAAAATATTTCTTCTATAATAAGTGAAACCTACTACGGTCTGTACGCAACCCACCATTAAATAATATTTTAAATAAATCATTATTTTGAATCATGAAAGATATAATCGCGGATCCGGCAATTTAAAAACATTGAGGACTTCATATTTATTTCAAAATTTGATAAGGTCACAGATATTACGGTTTTGGAGCTAATGTTTTTTGTTACGAACGTTTGCAATAACTACGCTTTCAACTTTAATATTTCTATACCGGAAAAGTTCAAATCACGTGGTGAAAATTGGACTGCTCGCATATGATCAGGTTAATTAAAAGTCTAATCATATTTCGTTTCATATCATTACTGTTATGATATGAACTCCAAACAAGAAAGTCGATTTATATCAAATTTTGGATGTCTTAAATTGCTTTGCAGTTGAGAAACGATTACAAAGTGAAATTAAGTAAATATTAGTGCGTTTTCTTAAACGGCGTAGTAAACCAATTTTTTAATAGAATATCGAAACTGAAAATTGGATGACAAATCCCAAAATTAATTTTCGAGACATTCCGATAATAAATTTAACAATACCAGGTAGGTACATTTCCTAAGTAAATAAAATAAACGTATGAGTCTTTAGCCCGGTAAATCGTAGATAGCTGGCGTGTTGAAACTCCTTATTGAATTGTTGTTTAAATTAATTTATGCGCTAAATGTGAAGGTAAAACCAACGATCTTTAAGGTTTACATTTCGAATTGAATAGGTTGTATGGCCAAACTATGAATATTGTCATTAAATGTACATGAAGATGTAATTTTTTTGCTCTCCATATGCTTAGAAAGGAAAAAGAAAATGGAAAAGTTGTGGTTTCAGATACAGCTACACAATACGTATTGTCGCCTCGAGCATTAGTTTTGCATAGAACTGATGTAATTTTGCTTTTAGGAACTAGACTTAATTAGAGTTTACATTTTGGACGTCCGTACTTTTTGGCGAAGATGTAAAGTTCATACAGGTATTTTACTTAAAATTCGTACGTACAATAGGTAAAAATACGTTTAAGCATCCATTTTCAGGTTGATACATGCGCCGAAAGTCACTGTTGCTGCATAAGCAATTGTTCGAGGAAATGAGCGCGGTAAATTTTCATTTTGACAACAATCAACTATGGAAAATGTCAGCAGAATAATGAAATGTCTCTTTCCTAAGCAATGGATACTTTAACTCATTTGAGTTACTGCACTGTCCATTTACTGTCTCTACTATATATACATCCCAAGGACGCATGTAATCCTTTGCGAAGGAGCAAAGTCATTTTTTTTTCATCAAAAAATGGAGGCCGATACATAAATACCTTAAATAAACAAGAATTTTAACTACAATATTTGCACCATTTGCACTATTTTTCTTTTAGTACCTTAAACAAAAGCTCAATTCTGAAATGTCGCCGATTCCAACTATTTAAATACAAAATTTAAAAAAATACACTCACTTGAACGCACCACAAAGGTAGTAGAAATACACTCAAACAAATTCTGCAAAGAAAGTTTAGTTGTTATTCTACTAGATTGATGTAAAACTCATAAATTTTTCAAAATCGACTTTTTACTATTGCTTTTTTAATTTTGTTTTACAGGAATTATATTTTTCTTTAAAAATTTTACCTAAATTATCCTTCTTCACAAATTTACACTCGGAAGAATGTTTTACTTGATGAGAAAACCGTTAGCTGATTTTTTGCTGATTTTGCATTTGCCAAATCAAAATACCAAGTTTTGACAATAAAGATGCTTTCAAAATATGGTGGTAACACCGCGGTTAACAAATGTGTCAAACTTTGTGAAAACCGTCCGTATTCAACAATGTGTACGAGAATCCGTCCGCGCACAATAAATGCTATGAAAAACTTGAAGAGTCAATACATTCACGTCGGCAGCGACATTATATATATCTAATATCTAATATATAACGCTTTCGCATTAGTCAATTCTAAATTGTTGAGCATCGTCGCCAAAATACTGGCACTCAACAAAATCTTTGGTAATACGTACCCACATATGACGGCATACACATTCGAATATATTGAGATTTTTATAATAATTATAAAACCCTTTGTTCATGTTTTTGTTCTGTGTAATAGTGTAAAAATAGAGATTTAACAGTTCAAAAATGGCCAAGCCACTTTTTAACATAGAACTAAATTTTTCGCCCTACACAAATTGCTTGATAGCTTGTTCGGCCTAAGAATTTACGAAAACTGTCGTCCTCGACATGACTTTTGCATTTTTTTTCAGCAAGTGCCGTCAAAGTATACAAAAAGCAATTAAATTGATCCCAATGTTCATCCTTGGGTTGCTTTTGCCATTTGGAAGTTGTTGGCTTGTCGTCAGGTGCCATTCGCTCTGTGAGATGCTATGAATTTAGTTGCACGTGGGCCTCACGGATCCTTTGATGAAAAATGGTTGAATTTTGTTGATAAGATGGCTGCTTTGATGGAATATAAAATTCTACTTTTGGTAGGCAGTGTACGCTTATGGCTCATAGAAGGCGCAAGTATCATTTTCTATCCTATCAGTTTCGTCTAAAAGTGGGGTAATTATACAATTGTACCTAAGTAAAGCAGAAATTCGCATAAATGTATTATAATACGGAAAACAAATATGTGAGCCAAATTGAGTAGCAACAAAAAGAATGATGATTTTGACGCACTGAACACTATGCGTGCGTATGCGTACATATTGAAAGCATTGAGGAATCGGGCATTTTTGGCATGAAATATTTGCCAACCCTAGTTCCAAATTAAAATTTACTTTGCAGTGCATTTCTTATGCAGTCTCCCGAGTGGCTTTTGGAAATTTCTGAGAATAATATTCTATTTCCCGGGTTGCTTTGACAAGTAATCAACCATATGATTAAGTAAACAAAGAAATAACAACACGCACACCATATGCTCCAAAAACAAAAAAAGAGAAACGAAGTCGACTTATCCTCAATTTATGTTATTTTTTAAGTTTTATTATATTGTTTTTCAAATTTCTTATGTATACGATTTTTTTTAAAATTGGATTTAGTTTAAATAGATTAAAAATATATTTACGAAAATCACGTAATTGTTACAAGGAACAGGCCATTTCGTTGATTTCGCGCATTTTTCACATATTAGAAAATCTAATAAAAGTGGCCAATAGTTATCACAATTCTCACACTAATTTACTTTTACTTTCCAAATCACCTCCCGAATGGTTTGGTAAGCCAAGTGAGTGTTCATTCGCGACTACCAGCCAACTAAGTAAGCGAACCAAGAAAAGTTTTTAAATGGGTATAGGCTGACGAGTTGCGTTTAATTATATATAAACATTACATCGTTATGCAGGCACGATACGCGCCTGCGTAAGCGTGCAAAATATGAAGATCTTCAGAGACGGTAGCCTAACACCTAATGGGAAATGAAAGCAAAATCAAAAAAACCAACAAGCAATGCAACTGTACCTTTCCCCACAGGTCAAACCTGCAAAGTGATACACTTTGCCTGTACCCCTTTTCTTCATTGGCGAATGTATAAAGTGAAGGAATATGCAATAGTCCCCCCGTTGTCTCGAACTTTTCATACTATTCAAGTGAAAGAAAATATTTTTTTTTTTTTGTAAAATTTCCATTTTCATAAAAATTATTTAAGAAACAAATATTAGAAAAGTAATATTTATAAAAATTGGTTATAAAACTCTAGATTACAGTTGGATGTAGGGTTATAAGAAACTATAAGAAAAAAAGGTGAAAAAAAAATGTTTTTTTGAGGTATGCAATCTATAAACAAGTAGTTGGAATTCCCTTAATTCTCAAATGCAAAATTTCTCCTCTTATCATATTCATATCGAAAGCATTGAAAGCTAATGAGCACGACAAGTCTTATGCCATTAAACAATTACAATTCATCCTTAGCGATATCGTCCAAATCGACGTCGGACAAATCAATGTCTTCCTCAGTCAGCAATTGCCCATCTTTACCGTCCCATGGCGTTACAGTGTTAATTGTTGGTTTCTTGGCTCCACGTATTGGAGCAGTTTGACCACGGCCATAAGAAATATCCCGCAGGAACTCATTAATTCCCTCTTTGGAGAAGGATCCCTTTAAAACGGAAAATTTCATCTTTTTTAAGTTAACAACAGCCATTGCAGGATAGCCGAAACCACCTATCTCCAAAGACGTTTCCAGGTCTTGTTGTGCAACGGCTTCTGACCATGCCCAACCCCACATCTTCTGTTTGTAATTTTCCCCTAAATCTCGCAAAGTTTGCAAAAACTTATTACGGCACTTTGCGTCACAGTCTAGAATGTGTGGTAGCACTGATATAACGCAGAGAGGTTTGCCTTCGCAGGCGAGATCAAAGGAAGATTGATCAATAACTTCTATCAGTTCTGGAGGAGCGACATTGGCAACATGTTTATCCAAAGCCCAAGTCACAATATCGGAGGCAGTGCGACCACCATCGTAATTTTGAGCGCTGCTACTACGTTTTTTGCCAGCCGGAAAGTATTTTATAGTGGGATAACCTCTCACTTCATATTCAGAAGCTTTACCTTGGTGAACAGTGGCGTCCAAAGCTCCCAATTTTACTTTCCCTTTAAGTTCTTTAGCTGCTTTAGCCCATTCAGGGGCTAAGTTCTTACAATGTCCACACCATGGCGCAAAGAATTCGACCATCCAGTCGTCTTCCGACTGCAAGACCAATTTATCGAAATTTTCGTCCGTAAGCTCGATAACATCGTCACTGCTGGAAGAATCGCCACTGCTGGTGCCACCACCAAGAACAGACTGAATTTTCTTTTTGGCCTCTGCTAAAGCTGCTTCTGCAATTGCTTTAGCAGTACGTTGACCATTGAAATCTATTGGGGAGCGTTTATTGCTACCGAATATTTTTATGGTGGGAAAGCCCTTGACACCGTATTGACTTCCTAAAGATTTATGCTCATCGGCATTGACGGAACCTACCTTTATTATGCCTTTAAGCGCTTTGGCTAGTTTTTTGTATTCGGGCACTAAGCTTTGACAATGGCCACACCAAGGGGCGTAAAACTCTACTACCCATATAGCTTCATCTTGTTTAACTAACCTATCAAAATTGGTAGGATTCAGGTCTGTGATGGCATCGCTGTTTGAATAAAAAGCCCACGCGAACGGTATCATAATCGCCCACGCGAATAAATCTACAAACAACGCGAAATTTCGGATTCATACTCAAAGCAATCGTAAGTACATAAAGCACAAAACATACCTCTAAATAACAGCATTTTTTGATCTTAGCAATTTTCTGTATTCCTTAATTTTGCTCAATTTCAGGTAATTCCACAAAAAATACAAACTGCCGGCTTGCTTAAAATGGAGTTGACGTCGACACTTTACTAAAGAGATTTTTTTTCTGTAAGCTTTGCCTTGCCTTAAATGTCAAAAATAATAGAATTTGCCTTTTTCAAAAATGGTTAAGATATTTATTCTTTTGAATGGCCTCTAATTCTTTTTTCGATATTGATACAGGAAAATGTTTATCTTGTTTTTATCGGGTGCACTCTTTGCTGTTCAATTCCCTTTACTCTTTACAATTCTTTACGTATCGTTTGCTGATTGGTGGAAGCTTAACTCAGGGTTGCCAAGAGTTTAGTTATTTGTTTATTGGAGTATAGAAAAAAAAGTTTATTTTATGGGACGTTTTCATCTTACTTTTAAAGTAATACGTTATGCTACTAAGCGGTGCACGCAGCGTTTTGCTTGATGTACGGGCCGTCGAAATAAAATTGACTATTCGCATTTGTATGTAGTCGAACATATTGCTTATTTTGCGTTTCGTGCTGACACAAATTTGTTGCAAACTTTTACAATTTTTGGCGACAGATACAACGACGTATTTCTGAAAACAAAACAAAATAACATGGTTAATATTTCAAGCCGAATAAAAAAGTGCATTGCAACATATTTCTATATGGAAATCGAGCTTTTTTCGATTTATTAATTGTATTTTGCTTCATAAAATTCATTTTTCAAAGAAATTCGTCACTTTATTTTGCGCGTTTTCATCAATATTTATCTAAAAAAACGTTAGTCGTATGACTTTGCAAGCATTGTGTTTGCTCCTTAAAACTTTAAAGTTATGCGAAACTTTATATATTTTATGACGTAGTTTGAGTTTAGAACAACGTTGAATGTAATGAAAAATAATTTTTAAGAAATCTCTCTAGCAATTTTTTGATCTACTTTTGAAATATATCAAGGCCAATAATATGTAAAAGGGTTTTATTAAATATAATTTTTTCATTTTAAAATCTTTTTTCTCCTCTTCAAGCATAGCTCGCTTAAAAACGGACAGTAAGCAGCGCTTACTCTTTCCGTCAACATCTGGGCTCATTTTGTATAGCGGTATTAATAACTCCAAACAAAATTAACTTTTTTAATTCTACTAACGCTGCTCGCTGCAAATTAACAACGGTACGTTTACCTTTGAAATCAATCGGAGAATTCTTGTAAATGCCGAAAATTTTAATGGTAGGATACGCTTTTACGTTGTACTGTTTGATTAGTTGCGGATACAGATCGCCGTTAATGGCGCCTACTCTAATTAAACCCCTTAGGTTTTTGGCAAGAGTCCGATATTTTGGCATAAATTTTACGCATTGTCCGCACCATGGGGCATAAAACTCAATAATCCATATATTTGGATCCTTAAGAACGATCTCAAAATTGCTGGAATTCAATTCTACCACGTCATCTTGGGGCATATAAAGAGCGTAGGAAATTGACGTAAATAAAATAATATACATTACTATAATGTAAAGAAAAAGCAAAAAAAGGTTATAATAAAAATTAATATTCATTGTTTGACTTTACTTGAAAATAATTGCATAATTAGGCCGTTTACGTGTTTATGTCTTCAGCAGGTGTACAGTGCGCACACCACGAAGGAGCAAGCCTCTTATCTTGTACTTATTGGTTCAATTATAAAGAAAAAAAAAAGTATAATTTTTGGAATTTCTTTATTTATTTTAGGTGTATAATTTCATAATTTTCACATTTGAAGTCTACATGAGGCAGTCAAGATTGCCAGACCACTTTCAGACGATGCGAGTGGCAAAACGAAAAAACCAATTCGGATATTTGATTGTGCTGAATCGGAGGTAGTAAACCTTCCGAGAGGGATCTTCGTAACGACGCGTAAGACAACTATAGAACTAGACTGACATCAACAACTTTGACAACACGAAGGTATTATTATGAAATTAAAGCGACATTTTTATTACTTACTCACAGAGTAAACGCATAGCACGTTCCACCACGATTAAATTTCAAATATTTTGAGGCTTGTTCGGCCATTTGCCGAACCGTTTATACTCGAGATTATCAACTTTTGAATCAATATTCATTTTAGTTTTTTTCTTAATTTTTTGGTAGAAAGTGACTGGAAGAATTGACAAACAAAGTTACACAATATTACGTCTAATTTCAACAGAAACACATTAAAGGCGTGCATGTAATGGGAAAAAAGTGTTATTTAATATAATACAATGGCGGTAACCTGTACTTTGCCCCTGGGTCAAGGTTTTAGATTAATGTACGTAGTTACAGATTTTGACGCTTGTTAAGGTCGTTTGTTTTTTTCAAGAAATACTACATGATCTTGGCGAATATTTGCGCTAAATTTCGAATTAATTATTTTTTGTCTATTTGCGGTCGACTTTATTCGTGGCGCACACAATATTTAGGTTAAATTGAATCGATACGTAAATATATACGTTTTGATGCCGATTGCTGAATTATGCAGACGTAAGAATGTTTCTAGCAATCATTAAAGAAAAACAATTAAAAAAAATTGAAAGATATAAAAGAACAACGAATTAATGAGTTAGCATCTTAAAGACTTTAAAAATTTTCCTTTAATAGAACATCGTTTCTTAGACAACTATGCAATGGAAGATGAGTGCACAAAACAAGTTCGATTCAAATTTTTCACCTATGGCCGAATACTATGATTCAGCAATTTTTGCCGAGAAATTTTGAAAATTGCAAATTTTCTGATATAAGCACTGCTTCAAGACAAGTCGCCGTATGGGTAGTGGTCCCATAGGTGATCCGATCCAATTTATTGTCAACAGCATTCGCCGTTGGCTCTAATCTAGTAGGCCTTCATTTTGCACATTCTCAGTAGAGCGCATTGCTGTAAAGAGCTTGCAACCTCGCATTCTCTAGTGAATAGCACAAGGCACTACGTCTCGGCACATATGCCTTTTGAGAGCAGTTAGTACAATTGTATTCTCGTATATACACAATTGTGCTCACAATACTGGGCAGAAAAGCAGTACTCACGGAAGTTATATTCTTTCTTCTGGTCGCTAAAAAACTGCACTTTTTTCCAACGTTGGTTACTTCCTCCTCATTTCCCGGTTTGATCACCTTTTGAAAGTTGGTAAATTAACGCAGCGGCTTTGTATTAAATATGCATATTTCCATATTCTCGCGAATCCCGTTAAATTAAAGAAAAACTGTAATTGTCTAATAGATTTAATAATTTAAACTTTAATTCTCCTATTCTCCTATCCTATAAAAGTGAAGTGGTCACTTAGCCGACTGGCGCTTAGCACTCAGTCAATTGTTAGCAAGCCTCAGACTTACAAAAAGTTACGCATGAATAGTGAAAGCGAAAACACAAAATCTTCAAAAAATATCTTAAATAAATAAACAAAGGAATGATAAAATAAAATAAAATTATCAAGAATATTTAAGTTCTCTGTAAAGAAAAAGACGTGATAGCAAGTATAAAGTAACTGCAATAACTAAACTCAACAAATCAATTTTTGCATCTTTCTTGGGTTGTAATTGTAGATTATGTTCCATTCCATACATTCCATTCCGCTGGGTATGTGTCTGAGATAAGAAAATCAAAACGTACATATGCACATATGCATGAAGCTGCCGGCTTCAAGAAATTTATGCGCAAAGATGGCGTATATCTGTGCTAAGCACATTTTAGCAACATTTCAACAAAAAAAGTTGGACATAAACATGTAAAACGAGAGCAAAAGAGTGAAAATGGACTGAGATTAGCACAATCACTGATATTGTATGGTTTTATGAAGCGTACTTAAGTGCATGAGATCTTATTTATTCTTTAGGTATGTGTGGTTGTGTTTAATATGATAGCGGAAGTACTTGCGTATGTATCAATATAAGCAATACGGTCTTTGTGTTTTGATTTTTAACTAAGCAGAATACGAAGGAAACAAAAACTTACTAATATCTTTCTTTGATAATTTATTTTTAATCAACTGCTCTAAGTTTGAAGTTTGTTCACAGAAATTGAGGGATTGTTATTGTCCATGAAAAGCAAGAGTTGACTTTGCTGGGTTTACATGAAATTCTATCTTATATTACGTACCCATTAAGAAACCGAGAGAGAGAGAGAGAGAGAGAAAGCGCGCGCATACACAGATTTCTTTCGATCACGATAGCTTACTTGATATGCGTTTTATTGAAGAAATACATAGAGTCACACAGAAGCTCCATATATTTACGCAAGTATTTGCAATTTATTTGTTCCGTTTATAATGTTACGAATACAACATATTTGATAAAGTAAATTCGCCTGTTTAACTTTTACGAAGAAATTGTTAGGAAAGGCTTCTCGAACGTCTTACACGTTGGCATCATAATATAAAGGCGCTCTATGCAGCTGGCGATTAATGCAAATTTTCTGATAAAAAATGAAATCCAGCGAGTAAGAGGATTAATGAAAATTGATTCAGAAATTCAGCGAATAAGATTTTGAACGCTGAGTAGCTGATCAAACAGGTGTACACTTGCAATCTAAATCCTTGCCAAATAGTGTTCAGTTAGGCTATAAACCTAATCATAGCTACAACACTGCAATCCTTAAGGTTTTCGAAGACATTTGTCTTCAATATAAGAAAGCCAATTTGACCGTCTTAGCTATGATTGATTTTTCCAAATCAGCAATTATATACATCTAACAAAATTTAAGTATACAAGAATTATTGAGAAGCTCTGCGTCCACATGGTGAACTATACAAAGACACCGACATGAAATTGAAAGGGTACAGGGATAAGCAATATGTGAGGGAGAAGAACAAGCACATTCGTCAATCAATTTGCAATTCATTGATATCCAGGTTCTATAGAGATTCATTTCAAATCATTACCGAGGAGGAAAGGTGGATCCTTTATGATAAGATAAAGCCTTCCCCGCAATGGCTTTCTGAAAATCAAAAATCAATCCTACACCTACTTATCTTATAAAGAAAACACTTTGGGCCATACTTAACTACACGGAGTTTGTATTTCTAAATGAGGAGTAATGAAGATTTACAAGAAGAATCTGGCAAACTGTCCTTGATAATAATGGATAATAATATAATAAAATAAGAAATAAAATCTTGAATTTACCACAAAGCTTTAGACTTCAAAAAAATTGATTACGTATGGGTTTCAACGCGCGCGACTAATTTTTTTTTACATTTAAAACCCTTCCATTTTTTTTCTTCTACAACGCAAGCAATTATACTATTTCTATACTCAAAAATATCCGCCTGAGTGGATGAGTTTCAATAACGTCGATAGCCTTCGACGCTAGTGCTTTAAGACGTTAGTCTTAGAATTAATTTCTCTGACTAAATTATTAACAACGATACTGAAAATACTAATATTTTTTATAATGACACACACACACACATGTGGTTCAAGAGGACACACCTATGTAGTTATATGTGATCAAATTTCTATGTTCCCATATTTGACAAGGACTTAGGGTGCAACCTACACGACTGCTGTTTTATTTGCTCCTGTAGTCTTGCAGAGGCATAAGAATGCAATCATTGGAAAAAATTGTGTCATAAAAAAAGTCTTATTTTTTTTAATATTTTCCTCTTCTTCTTCTTAAAAGATATTCAGCGAGCCAACAACAGATGAATATTTATTTTGTGTACAATTTTTAAAATTCTTTTAATTTCATGGCAAATTAAAATTTCATTCCGAAACCGTAATCTTCCCGTATGTGCGCGTAAAAATATATTTTTCAGGAATAAAAAAATGCACAACGAAGTGAAATGAACAAAACGTAGTATTTGATAAAAAGAAATGAACAAACAAACAAAAAAATTTCCAACTCATTGATTTTTTTATTTTTTTTTTTCTAAGCTTCGGCAATTTAAAGGCAACAAAGGAAGGACGATGATTATGTAGATATAGAAATGCTTTATAATACACTTTACATTGTTGGGGTGGAGGGACGGACGGCAGAGTTTGTTTGCGTAAACAATTTCCTTTTGGAAATATATTATGAAAACAACAAGAGCACCAAAAGTAAAGCAATAAGCATTAACCGAAACGCCTTAGGTTAGGCAAAATAAATACAAAATATTGTATGCCTGAGTGAATGTATTTATAAAATACCATAATAACGCTAACGGATATGTTACGTTTAGGCGCGTTCCACGAAAAGTATCAACAAAAAAAAAAAGAGAAGAAATAAAATTGAAGCGATTTTTAAAACGCCTAAGTTTTTTTTTCGCGATATAAAACAGCTTTTTAAATAAAAACAATCGAGCATCGTAATCGTTCTACGGCCTGTTCGATATATTTAGCCTTAACTTTTCAATGCAGGTATGCGAACAATTCAAATATATAAACACAACAACAAATGCTTAAAATTGGTGCACATTTATTGAATGCAACAAAAAAAAAGAAGAAAAAAATGAAAATCAAGAAAACGTTTAATGTTTATTGAAAAAGCATAAAATTCGTTCTACTAGAATGGAAATATGCTTTTGATACAATAATTCGGTAATATTTTTTCATCCCCCGGCCTCGATTATTTACTGTTTTTGAATCTATCACCCCATTGTGTTTGCTAGTCTACGCTTGAATATGATTCCTTTTCATATTTCAAAGAGCAAAAAAAAAAAAAAACAAATAAAAAATAAAAAAGAGAACCGTAAATTTTTCATTTCAGTTGATATTCATATGCCGATTTTTTATCGCTCCCTCACATATGAATGTTGAGCTAAAAAATAAAAAAAAAAGAAGAAAAAAATCAAACCTTTTAAAGGGAAAATAATTTTGTGGCTATGGAGCGGAAAAATAAACGAAATATATTTAACTTTGTTATTAACATACCTAAAACTGGCATCAAATAAGCCGAAAATATCGCTTATTGATAGGCAGGGGTAAGTATTCCAATTTCCATATGTTATTTCAAATACGTACGTACGTATATCATATCAATATTCGAGTGCGTGCGTTTTCCATTTCTGCAAAGATAACGTGTGGAAGCTTTAGAAAACTCAACATGAGGTTAATCCAATAATAGCTTAGAAGAAAAATGATAAAAAAAAAAACGATGCCACAGCACACGTACTCAGTTCACATATCATTATTAACACTTTATTAGTTATCAGTGACACGATATTATTGCGCATTTTAAGCGAAATGATGATGAAGAGAAGTTAATGAGTATAAATACGCTTTCCTTTTAAAGAACAGCAGAGGTACAATGAACGTCACTTCTCGGTGTATTATGTCAACGGCTAGGCATATAATTATAGGAAAATAGTTTGTCTTTCATATCACATTATGTTGATGCATATATAGGCTTCGAGAAAAAGTACTTTGTGGTTTTATAAACAATTACCGTTTTTTATTAGCTCACTCTATAGAAAGGGCATCAGCATTACGTTGAAAAAACACATCGCATGGAAATTATAAAGCAATTCTAGAGGTGCACCAGTAACTGAATAATTGTCCATTGATGTCATTTCCTGCAAGCCATCTAAAATTTTTTCATATGAATTCCCACAGAATAAACAAAAAAAAAAGAAAAAAATACATGGGATAGGTGTTGCGGGTGTTTATAATCTAACAATTTTAATTCGGCCTTTGTGAGAATGCTTCTGCAGGGTTTTGCATTGTTGTCAGCGAAAAAGCCTTTTCCATTCTAGATCTGACGCAAAGCCGAGAAGCTAAGGATTGTGACTGTCAAGTCGTCGTTCGCGGGTTCAAATCTCAGTGCCTTTTGACCATACTTGGGCTTAGCTAACTTTCCACAAACTATTTTTTCCTCCTTTTCCTCACCTTGCTACGCATAGAAGGGACATCCCTTGATTGGGATTAAAAAATAAATATCAAGCATTTTGTCATGTATTTTTGTGCTCAGTTGATCGATGTGCTCAAGGTTAGCCAGGATTGTGATAATTCTCTCTGGTTATTGTTTTACTAATATGAAACTAAGACTTGACCAATACACTCTGTCTTAATTCCATAAAACCAAAAGTAGATAAATGTGGTAAAATTTTCACTACGATTTACATTAGAGCATAAATAGAAAATTTTGTTATCGAGTGTTGTTAATGCTTACTATTGAAAAAAATTTTTTATGAATATATGCAACATGTAACAAGACTATGTTGGGCAGCGGTCCGCCATAAAATACCCCAGACCTCTCTAAACCAACCTGCACCTAAGATATTATCGTCGAAAAAGTTGTCCAATTCGAATCATTTTCAATAGCGTTCGTCCTTTGGCCACGTCAGTGTATCATAGTATTTCAAAATTTGCGGCCTGTAGATTGAAGAAGAAGAAGAAGAAGAGAGCAAGATGAACAAACGGACAGATAAGCTCAGTTCGATTCACAAAGTGATTCTGAAGCGGTCGGTATAATAAAAAGTGGATCTATTCTAAGTCCCTCTGGATGATGCATACATTCGCTCAAACTTAATATGTCCTTGTACCCAAGTGATGTAGGCCATAATTAAAAATGAATCAAGTGCTTTGATATGAACATTAAAAAAAATTCATAAAATGGAGTTAATCGAGGTAATCGAAGTGAACCAACTATTCCAGACAGAAAACCCAAAAAATAAACAAATATAAAAGTAACAAATAGAGGGGTATAAGACTCTTGTTCTGCAGATATTGGCCTGCAATCTGGCATAGATCAGATCATTGCTCAAACTGTCTGTAAGTATGACGCAAACTCGAGCTTAAAAAACTGATGTCTTGAGACATCACCGTCGTGCGCTCGCAAATTATTGAGAGGAATTGGGGTTCCTTTTAAAAAATGTCACGTGCTTTACAATTACGTGCCGTAAAAACTATGTAAAACCCACATTGTCTTGAAATGTTACGAAGTTTCCTTTTCTGAAAGTATTTACTTTAATGTCTTCGAAGACAGGGCAGTTGTTTACTTTAACCCTCTAAACCAATAATTCAAATATCACGCCAGTAAGTAAGCAATTTTTTTATAAATATTTCCTTCCTAGATGTAGGCTACATTTGTTTAAAGCGTTTTCAATACGTAACTCCGTGAGAATTTTGAACTAGAAATCCCAATATCACGCAAATAAGAATGCTATTGCTTTGTAAATATTTTCTGCCTAAATGTAGACTACATTACGTTTAAGTGTTTTTAACTCCTAACTCCTACCTTAACGGCATATTTTTGAAAAGAAATGCCCGTTGATTCAAAACTTGCTTATTACAAAAAAGACAAAACAAAAAAAATTAAAACAACAACTAACTCAAAACAATTATTCTTAAGATATCTCAGTGGAAACATTAAAAACCAATTCAAGTTGATGACAAAAATGGCACAGAAGTGACATTGAATTGGTGTCTATGTCAAAAATTTCTAACCGCGATGGGAAAAAAAGAGCAAAAAGTTACGTGGGGGTAACAGCTTTAAAAATGATATACACACCTGCCCTAAGGCAATGCTTGTAAAAACAAACAAAAACACAAGACAACTTAAACAATAACAAAAGATGACTTTCCTCACTAACACACGCACAAGCATATATATTTAAAAGACAATCAACTAAATAAACAACAATTGGTTGGTTGCAGAGGAGAACGTTGTCGCGCATTTATGCCCGAATGACGCATTTCCCTTTTTTCGTTGTTGTTTTTTTTGTCCCAAAATTTGGTAGCTGAAGACACGGTTTAAGTTATTTCATCCCTTGGAGCAAAATTTTTCCTTTTCGGTTTTTTTCTGATTTTCATAATTTTTTAACATTTATTTGCTGCTAATGCTGGTATGCGTTGTTGCGGATGTTGACAATTGTGCGGTTATGTTAGAACATAAATGTTTTTCATTTTTTTTTTTTTTTACTTTAGTTTATGTGCAGTGAATGGAAGAAAATGTTAATGTTCTTAGCGCAGCTACACGCCTTAAGACTGGCTGGAGTTTCTTTCCAATTTTTATGTTCTTTATTGCAGTATGCGACTATATTAATTTAATCGTGTTGTTTGCAACCTTGTGACCATTATATACTTCTTGGCCGACCGGTCTATGCTGTCTCGACGTTTGCAACTTATGCATATATTGTAAACTTTCGCTGTTGTATTTTACCCGGCCAGCCTAAGAGCTTCAAATTACCTCAAAGCCAAAAAAGAAGATAGATAATGAAAACTTGTAAACAGTCTTCTACATGGCTGACTATATCTCATGTCGACTTGGAGTTTCCAGTTAGATGAAAATCTTCTTTCGAAAAAGTGAGGGTTCGAAGGTCGACCTTGTCGATGATGAGTGTAGTTTTTATTTTTACTTTTTTTTTTCGCAATACGTCAAGACAGTATCTCTTTTTCCGTCTCTTATGTTTCCGCTGCTTTTCTTAAAATCGTGTTCACATAATTATTAAACATTTATTATTTTGATCCTAGAAAAAATTCCCATTTTGTCAACGTCTTCCACTACGAATATTATGTTGTCTTTTGTGTTAATGGTTTCTGGTAAACTTTCTTTCAAGTCTTACGAGATAATTGTTTTTTAAAGAAAATCGTTATTGAACGTTTTCTACCGCAACGCAAATATGCAAATGCAAATGTATTCTGCTTTTTTTTGTTATGGTCCCTCTATGTTTTCTTATATGTATTAAAATTTCTTTATTTTCTTTATGTATTAAAATACCATAAACAATTATCGGCGAATATCGGTCAGAAATAACTCGACCAGAGGCGAAAAAAAAAAAAATTGCAAAATATTACTCCTGTCGCAAAACATTAGAAGATCTTGGCTTATCATTTCCATCTTCCGTTAAGAGCAAAAGAAATATTAAGGCCTTAGTTGAACACAACGAATTAGCATCGAGCACCATGCCCCGACTATCAAAATAAAATGTTATCGTACCTATTTACATGTTAGTTAGAGTAAAAATCATATGGAAACAAAAATTTTGCCTGATGCATAATGCAGATGCATTCATTGTGTTTATTGCGTTGGCTATGTTATTGTAATGTTTTTACATTGTCGCTAACTAACTGAAGGGGAGCTCTAATAATTAGCAAAAAGTCTTGGAACTTTAGTCTTCCCATAGTTTTATAGCAGACAGTGATACGGGATTCAAAGTTATCTCCGCACTTAACCTGTTTTGGCTATCATTGCGCTTACAATTATACGGAACAAATAATGAGTAGCTGCTTTTGACTAGAACGACACGAGAACAAATGAATGCAAAATCAAAACGTGCCCAAAACACTCCCTGTAAAGTTAGAATCTCAAACTGGAAAGGAAGCACACAAACGTTGGTGTATGTATATATAAACGTTGCTATATACATGTACACACATATATATATATAAACGGTGCTATATACATGTACACATATATATATATATATATATATATATATATATTGATTTTTCTGTGTGATGTGATCGATCGTTCAGAGGATATTCCCTACTCGTGAAACAGGGTGAACGTCAGAAAGAATTCAGGAAAAAGGAAGAGATAAGGGAGGTACGGCGGCAGCTTTGATGGAAGCTTGAAACTTTGGATGGCAGATAACCTTATTTCAGCGTCCACATTACAATTAACTATAAGCGCTATTAGACACATCTTCGAGTTTTCGAAGTCCCACAAAATGCGATCGGAGCCACAAAAAAATCTTTCTTACAATGTCTAGTGGATATTGATTTCAAGTTTGCTGCATTGAGGGTAAATGGGCGCAAGCAATCAACTGATACTTGCCTACAATCAGCAGAACAATTTGCGTATTTTTTCCTCCCGACCTAAATTGACTCATTCATGTACGTGTAGTCTTTGCAATTGAGGAGGAAATTTTCGGTCGACATTCGCATCTGGATGCTTTTCACCCAAAAACGTGCCCAGAGTTGCTCGTCATCGAAAATCTGCTTTATAATCTTTTATTTTAAAATAGCTACTTTATGACCGATATTTCAAATTTTTTTCTTAGCTTGAAACCAAAAGAAAAGTTTGGCCATTTCAACAACCACATGCAAGAGCTTTCGTATAAAACATTGGAAAATTCCAAAATATGCCGTTTGCGTTGTGGTAGAGAGTGGGGAATATTTGTTTAATAGTATACTTAAGTTGCTCGATATATCCATATTTTAGCATAAGCACATTCACACACGTTTTGCAAAAAATATGCACGATTGTGCTGGGTGAACACATGCTTTTCTTCGTTCGGGAATGTCGTGCAGGATCCATTTGTCCCCGTTCGTAATAATTTGATTAAGATAAGACTTCCTTTTGTAGCGACTTGATAAATGCAAGCAAATGTCAATTCCACGATTTTTTTTTTCTTCGGTAAATCATGACGAAATCATATTCCCTTCTTCCGTATCGATGTGGAATTACTATTTCACTTATTCACACAGTAGAGTACACTGATTTTGAGTCTGGGCTGGATTTTCGTCGGATAAACTTTGAACTTTTTCATTCAACACTTTTCACGGGGCTCGAGAAAGTTCATCGCGCTCAGGATTACAATTTTTTGCAAAAAACTTTGCAAACCACTTACCAACTTTCCCTTAGTTTACTGTATTCATACCCTAAGCCAATCATTAACCATTTCCGTAGCTTGAGCTGCACTTTGCATCTATAAAACTTCGGTAACCGTAGACGACCTATAGGGTTATCTGTAACGGTAGATATTGCTTCCAAGCTCACACTTGGATCGCCAACATCGATTAGATGTTCTTTCATAGATTCTGCTTGTTTCCTTGCGTCGCACTTAAATATGAATTTCTTAACCATTTTACTCATATTGTTCTGTATGTATTTTTGTTTCAATTCCTCTATAGTTTTTTTTACACCGACATTTCTGTGTATAGGCGAGGAACCCTTAATATGGAATTCCTCGATTAGTTTATATTTTAATAGGTAATCAGTCGTGCTTTTTAAACCTTTAAGGAGAATTATTTTTAGTTTTGGATAATTTTTTTTTTTTGCAACAATTTAGAAATGTATTGCTCGACTTTTTACGTTAGCATATCTATTGGTAGAGAAGTTGAGAGTCTAAACCCTATTATACTATTCTATGAGAACCGCGCAGGATCCACATTCTACGGAGCTAATACTTTCTTTAAAGAAATACATGTTTACATACAGAAAAGATACGTAAGTGCACAACTTTGTGTATCATAGTTTTTAAGGTTTACCGTAAACCGGTTTTTAATTAAGATTAAATGAGGAAAAACTCTTTTAAGTCCTTTTTTATTTACCCACGCTTGCGGAAGAAACATAGAGGATGTAAATTATTTACGAGTTTTAAGTAACTAAGTAAGGTATAGAGGAAGAAGGAAAAGAAATTAGGAAACGGTATATAAGGGAGTATATGCTTACATATATGTGCATAAGTGTTTATATTAATAAATGTTGGGAATTAAATATAAATTACATACAGCAGACGAAGGGAACATTCAAATGAACAACAAGCAACGGGAACAATATCGAGAATACTAATAATGATAATAATAAAACAAAGAAAAGAAGCTCATTAAATTTTCACAAGGTGTCTTAAAAATGTTATCATTTCAAATTTAAATCTTTTATATGAGTCTACACACATATGAGTCTGTACATATCCGTATGAAATCGTTGAAGAAGCGGGTCATTTGAAAATATGCACATATGTGGACTTATACAATGTACACAATGCGTACATGTAGAAAATTTCCCCAAAAATATATTTTCAACGGAAATTATATGAAAATGAGTGAAATTAGAAATTTTATAAATTTTCTTTTGAACACATTTTCAGTTTTAATAAAATAATTTGAATTTAAATGAGTTTTCTCTTAACCCAAAGCGCAAGCATAGTACGTAAAATAGCAAAAAGACTTTTGATATTCAAAATTTTGTTGCAATAACTTGTTGAAGTGTAAATGAGAAAATAAAAATTAAATAGAAAAAAGGGTTCAAGCTGGAATATTAACAGTTAAATATTATGGATTTGCATAACAAACCAACAACAACAACAACAACAACATTTATAACATCAATTGACAAAAATTATGAACGCATTTGCATATAAATTGCTTTTATTTTTTAAACACATTTTTTAAATTGTATTAAAAGAACTTATTTATGGTGAAAATGGAAAAGAAAAAAAAAAACATGTTCAACAAAAATAAAAAAAATAAAAAATTATAGCCTACATTATGGCTGACTGTTATAGAAAAAATTATTAGCATAGTTTTTGTATATGCAATAATTTTTATATTTTTTCATTCTTTACATCTCTCCAAGTTATCGAGCTGCATAAACGACCTTCCCATCCACATTCAAATATTTTCACCTTTTGCAATTTGAATGTATTACATATGTATAGGTATTATAACAATATGTTACCACTTTTATTTGCTCAACATGATGAAAAAACTGAATGAAAATTTGCATTTAGCTAAATTCGAATCTCTTGATACCTAACACCTACGGGCTTTAGCCGTTTACAACACTTTTTTAAAAGAAAAACATATTTTTTGTGGTTGAAAGTGATTAGCAAGTTTGTGTTCCATTGTAGAATTTCAGATTTCACTTATTTTACCCATAAATCGATTTAACTTAGGTTTGCACGGAAAGAGTACAGATGCATTTACTACGGCGTCAAAGGCCTTAACATGACATACAATAATGTCCTACACTTCTATAAAGAGCACAACTACCTCAGACAACGCTGAAAAAGCATGGAAATGTCAGATACCAATTCGTGTATAATTTGCCCTGTCATATATTGTGTAAAGGCAAGCCTGTTTCCAGAACCAGACATCAGATGTGTAACGAATATTTCATTGTGCCGGACAGAGCGTGGTGCTTTTTTTGGGTCGCCGTGCGATCCAGTAGCAATAATAATAATAATAACAGGAATAGTAATAACAATACTTAATTTTCCTCTTTGGAGCAAGATAAAGCTTTGAAGTGGTAATAAATCTGAGGATAGATTGACATCTGTTGCGCTACTCTAATCGATCTGCAATATACGCTGGGCATATATTTATGTGCAGACTAAGGGTGCTCAGAAGTATGACAACTGTAGGAGGAACTTAATATACCTCGTTTCGTAGAGAGCATAAAGTCTAATGTGCATTAAATTGCATTTTAATAAAATACGAAAAAAAGGAATTTTTTAGAAAATAATATAACAATATTTGATCTTTTTCTTTTTTATGAAATAAAATAGAATATAGTGTTCTCTAAAGGTAAATAAGTGTCGGTAATAAAGCTTTTATTTACAATTTGTTTTAATTTGATTTGTGGAGGCAGCAAGTGGCGCATATAGGATTTTGCAAAATAAATTTAATTTTGAAAAAGTGAAAAATATTTTATTATTATTTTTCTCTTTCATTCTCGCTTACTCGCTCACCATATCTGCTAACAAAGGGAATATAGTTTCTCTACCTAGATGGTATATATATGCGGACTTGACAATTGAGGACTTGTTTAAATGATGAATGAAAATGTTACGGAAAGATTGGTTAAAGAAAGGTTCACAATTTTTCAGACTAAGAAGGTTCGCTCAAAAGGTTCAACCCTTTGGAGACCTTAGCGAGATTTAATTTAAATGGTTTCAATTATCCACACCAAGGAAGTCATTCCCACAGAAAAACTTTTGAAACTGTAGAAAATATAAAGTTTCCACAGATTGGAAACAAGTTAAAGCGCTACATTAAGGACCTCAAAATCCCAATATCACTTCCCTACAGTAATTACTGCTACAAACTACAAATTCAGGAGTTTGTTTAACATTAGGGCCACGAGTCGCGTAAAAAATGTTGCTTGAAAAAGCTCGACATGTCCTTAAAAATAGACATTTTTAGGGTGAAAAGTGTATATTGTGAGGACCAAAGTGACTGGTATTTGATAAAGCTATCTGTAAGGCGTAGGAATTCGAAGTTCCATTTGTTTTTCGGCTGATGGAGTAGAACGTGCAAGTTAGGTATAATCAAGCAGCCATAATAGAAAAGACAATAATGGTATCGTCATCGATCTTGAAGAGTCCTGATCTACTGAATTAGAATCGTAATAACAGGCTGAATACGGAAAGACCGGATAATCGATTACCCGATAAAACTTAACTTAAAGATTGTTGAAAGAAGACCTTAAGGTCAGCAAATCATGAAAACCGAATGAAATGCACACAATTTGAGAAAATCTATAATACGCTGTCACAATGTGAAATTGTGCAAATAAATCAAAGAACTTGAAATGATGTTTCCCGGTCATTTAGTGGAACTACAAATATAAATAAATTTATCAGTAAAGATGATATGAGCTAAATAGTGATATGACATGTGAAAAAGCTAACTCATAATCTCATAACGTAGTCTACCCATCACATATACGTTGTATGTATATATATACATTGATATACACACACATCTGATATACTTTGGGTCAACAATGAATTCTAATGACATTGATCTGGATTGGACCATTTATGATCGCTCCATTGCTAATATTTCACAACCAAAATTGATAAAAAATAATTGTCCGTGGCTTTGCCGTGGCCGTGACGACTTTTTCATATTTTCGTCTATAACTAGTCGTCCCGTAAATATATTTCTGAAAAGCTGCTACCCAAATGTTCGGCAGAATCACCTGCAAATTGTCTCGATCGGTTTACTAATATGTTCACAATTAACGACAATATTTGTATTGTATATATATTTGTATTGTATTGACTTCCAATTTATGTCCAATTTATTCTTAGACTCATTGTATTGGATTTTATGGTTAATTGCGGACGTGTTAGCAAATCGATTGGAACCGTTTTTGTATTGAAAAAAAAAAGAAAGAAAGATCTTAATGAATATCCGGTCCACATGTTTTCCAAAACATCTTCATGGCATCCAAATTTATACACGAAAATGTGAACAAGATTTCGGGATTTTTCGAAGTTGTTTTAGTTTCTTCCATGTTGTGGGTGTGTCTGTAGACAGATCGGGGTTAGTTTTTAATTTGTTATTCCTAATCGAACAACGAGTGTTTGCGCCAAGCTTCAGCTTCCTATCCTCATATTTGCGACTGTGACGATTCATAAAATTAAACGGCAAAATTGACAAGTTTCCGCAAGTCTAGTGTTAAGTATATAAGGAATCTTATTTGCTTCTCTGAACAATAATTGTGCGGCATAATAAGCGAATGGGGGAAAATTTGCATGGGAGGGGATCATCTTTATGGTTAGCCATGACCGACTATAAGTAATAATAAAAATATAATTTCTTTGATATGATAGTAATATCCTGTGAGACTTAATGTGGGCTTCAAATAAAAAAATATAAAGTCGATGATAGTAAAAAAATTAAATACTTCTGGAATTTAGCTCAGATATCTTTTATTTTCCAGAATGACTCATCGCGTGCAGGCTCGCTTTTTCTCTTAGGTCATTTAGAAGTTTTCAAATAACTTTTAAACTTTTTGCGCATCTTCCATATCTTGTGCTCTTCTTCTTTACCTCTTAATTACATTCATTTATATTTAATGATATCAAGTACAAACTCAACTCCGTCCATTATCATTGCAATTATGTGTATGTCAACACAAATGTCAGACAAAATGTAAAACTAAGAAATATATAATCAACCAGCTGACTAAACGACTGCCCGGAAAGAAAAAAAAAGGAAAAAGCAATTTCGAACTGATCTAAAGACTGGAAAGGAAAAAGGTCACTCTCTTGCTACGGATATAATAAATGTTGTGAACATTACGAAAATTATGACAATTCTAATAAAACATTAATGCACAGACGGACACACACATACACACACAAAAAAGCTACTCAGAAAGCTATGAATAGCACTAACACTGCACTACACTGCGTAGTATATGACATACGAGAAATAAAACCGGAAAATTTATTTTATTTGCTCACTTACCCGTAATTGTGTAAATAAAAGTAAAAATCCGAGTTATCTCAAGTTAGCATTTTATGCGGATGACATTCGGTCGACACCAAAAAAAAGCAAAAAAAAAAACAAGGGCGGAAAGAAAGAAATATGTTGGTCATAAAAACAAGTTATCGCACGACTAACACAGGCATTCGCACAAATGTCTCGATGGTGGCAGTGTTTTAAAACACGTACAAGCGGAAGTTCGTATTGTTCTTTGACGCTTTGCTTGATAACATTTTGCAAACATTTATGATGATGCAATCATGACTGTTACTGTGATATGTGTAAAGTCATTAATTTTTTTATGCATTTGATTAGCACAAAACAATCGAACTTTGAAGATAGATAGTAAAGAACATAAGAATTGTTATTCCAAATATTTTCGACGAATAACAAAATGAAAAATGATGATGAGAAGTTCTATGGCTTCTATGGCCCACTGAGCCCGATTCCATCAGGAAAAAGAACTTCATTTGACTTCAGAAATAGCTACAATGAAATTGGGCTGTAATTAAATCGGTTACATATTAAAGTACGACACAATTTTCCATTTGTTGCCAAGCGCTGGCGAGAGTTTCTTTAGAAGGTTTTTCATTAACAAAGTGTTTTATTAGATTTCGTTTTAATACCACGGTTTTGTTGCTGCTTAGTTGCCTTGTTGCGCAGTTGTGTTTTAACCCCTCACGACATTTCTTGCATTGTGAAGCATGTCAGTTAATTCGAATCTTATTGGTCCTCTGATGGGAATTATTGGAATGACTTTAAATCAATACTAACCCTTATACTGTTACTCTGCGTGAAAGGAAATTCGCTTAAAAAATTTGAATGAATTGCAATCCTTGTAGATGCAATTTAATTTGAACCAGCGAACATCGTGTAGGTAGTCGCGATCCTTATCTACTCGATTATCCGGTAGCCCAGTAGAGGGTTTACCTTAGATATAATCTTATGATTAGTTGCATTTCATGTTCTTATGTAGAAAGTCTCTAAAGACCGGTTGCCCTCTAGAGTTCATATTTCGTTAGGAAGTTGGAAAAAATGGAGCTACGGCAATGGATTATGCTACGAATAACATATCTTTCCCATACTCTAGAAATAATTGCTTCTTTTAATTAAAGAAACCGGGGCAAGATTCATGCGTACACATAGTAAAGTAAATGAGTTTTTTAGGCCTTCAGCGGCATGTACGATGCTATGATTAAATGATGCACTTACATACGTTGAATAATTATACCCTGCACGTCCTATGATACAAGCGTATATTAGGTTTGTGCGGAATTGGGACGTGTTATTATTCAAAGCCAACTTTTTCAGCGAGCATGTCCCTACGTCTGTCTGTCTTGTGTTCAATCTACAATTTTTAAGGTTTTGATGAAATTTTAAGGACGAACGGTATCGGCAATGGTATGGGTAGGGCCACTTTGTCGCCCACTTCCCACATAAAGTCTTATTCTAAAAAGTCGTCGATGAGTCAATGCCCACTGTAGTCTCTGAATTTGTCGTGAAAAAAATTCCCACATCTTAGCATGTTCAGTTCACATCTCACAAAGCATCCGTTATTTTCTCCATTGAAAATTTTTTGTTACATCCCTACTAAGCCTCGTTGCTATAGCAAGTTCTACAATTTCTTTGCAAGAATAATAAAAATTCAGTTAAACAACGCCTTTCACTTATTTTAATTTCTTTTTTTTGGTTATCCTGAAATTTTAACCTGTGTTCATCTACGTTTGTGTGCACGCACCGTTTGTCTCAATTTACCAAAAACTTCTTCGTTCAATTTTCGTAGTAAACGATGCTTTACAATTTTCTTTACAAAGTTTACTACGTTTGTTCGAATTGTAATTAAAATCATAATTTTCGCCATTTTAAGTCCTTTGTAATTATTATATTTGACGCGTTGTCTGTTCAAATAGAATTTTAATGTTTGCCTCGTAGTAGACGAGGATGGATGAGGGTTCGCGTTATTTATAATGTAACTGAAAACTTTATTGTATATTATTCCTTGTCTTTCAGTTCTTTGCTTATTCGTAATCAATAGATGGCCACCACTTTTCTGGCTTGCGTCTTAAAATTGCTCTTATTGTTGTGTTTGCATATTAATTATCGCAAAGTATTCTCTTTATTCGATTTGGCGTAAATTATGGTATCAAATGTCTTCCTTTCGTGTTCACCTTAATTTAAGCGACTTATTATGTTGAATCTTTTTTTGTAAGGGAAGCTTCAAAGATTAATTATTTAATGCAAAAATAGTAAATTTTTAAGGGTTTCTCTGAAAAAATCAGTTTTTCGTTAAGAGTGCATTTCGAAGCATTATTCAAATTTTTGAATTGTCAAAGGTTCTATGGTTATCGGTTAGCAAAACCCCGCTGCTCCGTCTACACGTAATTTTTCGAATTTTTCTTTCGCTTTTTTTTTTAGGTAAAGCAATGGCAGCACAAACTTTAAGAAGATAGATCTGTTGTGTTTTTGCTCGATTCCAATCGTATAATGATTTATCTTTACCTTTATGAGCACTTACATCTATACGTAGTCAGACCCGTATAAATATATAAAAAAGTCCAATAGGATTCTTTGATCTTTCATCATATTTTTATTGTCCTTTTGTCTCACTACGAGATGCGATCTACCATTGAAGCGTGCAATGGCTTTTAGTGCTCGATCAACAGCATCAGAACATTTCCGGACTGACTGATTGCGGCTGATCAACATAGCGTTTAACGCTTAGACATTGATTTCGGCATGACCCCAGAGGCACATCACGCAGAATTTAAGCTTGTTGAGGGTGGGTTTTCGCGAGTTATTTTATTTTGTTTTTGTTGAAATAAATTTAGAGGATTTTTTTATGAAGTAACTTCAATGTGAGAGTTTCAGGTGCTCCCGAAATATTTTTATAAAATGGCGGGAAAACTGTTTATAGGAAAGTTTTAGTGTAATGTTTTTTTTGTCTGATTTTTCGAGAAAATTCTGAGAGGATCTATGCGGAATCTGATCAAACCTGGAAACTTTAAAAAGAAAACGTTTGCAGTATCATAATCGCTGGCGGACAAAATTTGTTTTGCATCGCCGAAAGCTGTCACGTGATTTCATTCAAGTGTGATGAGACCCAAACATTATTTATGGACGGATTTAGTAAACACAATATGTCTGGTACCAGACCTAATTTTGTCTGTTGAGATCTGTTGTCTGTTGTCTGCAGAGATCATCAATATTTTTTTTATATACTTAAGTTCTATCTCTTTTTATGTTCAGAAATAATGAAACTTATAATATTAGTTCCCTAATTTAACCGAAGCTTATTATTGTAAGGTTTATTATTGTGATTGAAAACATTGTAATATTTTCTAAAAGTTTTATAAAAAAATTTATAAGAAAGTTTCACATTCTTATAACGTACGTATATATGTAAGGAATGGCAATACCTTTATTGTTGTTATTAAAGACATTATACTAATGTTTATTGAGAAGTAATCCAAATACAAGATTAACTCAATGCAAAAAATTAATAAAAGTAAGAAAAGGAGTATGAAGACTGTATGACTTCACTATTTTGCTCGACGACTACTACTCCGTAATGACTCTATGTCTTTATAACTGGACTCAATAACTTGAAACTAACTGCTCGGTGCCTTTGCAACTTGACTTAACGACCACCTAACGATTGTCTCTTGTTTCTTTGCATTTCTCTGCAACGCTACTTTGTTCGTGTGACTGTTCGCTATCAGCTCTTTATTGTCCTCTGCTCTTCTGGGCATCTACATATAAATATTTACTAACGGATGAAAAAATTTTTGATGAGAAGATTTTACTGAGTTGATCTCTCTATTTCTTGAGGAAACATCCACTCAGTGCAGTCCGATATACCTGAAAAGGTCAGCACACTTCTTAAGGTAAGTGAAGTTTTTAGAAATTTGGTCAAATTTTAGAACCTCAACAAATGTCTCTTTCATCATAAGTGATTGCTGAGGAAACTTGTGACAGGGCATTGAAAGCTGTTTTGAAGACTGCAGCACGTAAAACATTTAGTGTAAGAGCAATGACTGGACTGGAAATGATAGGAGCAATGGTGGGGAATTATTGAGTTTTCGCTTCTTTTTTTTGTATGATAAATAAGGCAAATAAATGGAGATAAAGGAGTAAAAGCATTGAAGTTTTAATCGCCAAACGATGCTTCGTAACTTTTATGTTATTTAGCACACACACACACACACACACGCATTGTATATCTAATATACTTAAACGCACAGAATTTCAATATTAACTGCTCTCTTCTCTTTTCTAGCTTAACGTTTGTAATAAGAAACACTTATTAAATTTAGTTTTCGGTCGTTATTCTAAGTAAATCTCCAAGTACGACATCCAGGATTTAGTTTAATGTGTAAGTTTATGGAACTTATTGATAATTTTTATATTCTACGATAAAAGTAGAGAAACGAAAGGGACATATTCTTACTTATTGTTTATTTGCCAAAGAAAATTTCTGTGTGGCGCGCTGACATGTAATTTATGTGAACAATTTAGTTAAATGCCGTAGAATAAGGCAAGTATAAGAAGACTTATGTGATATCAATAAACAATTCAGAAGTGTGTAAATAGTGGTTAAGGAAACTAATAAGAAAACTGCACACATCTTGGGGTGATATTTGGATGTGTACCATCTGAGGCAAGTGTATAAAAATGTATTGCGGGTAATGAAAAATTACTCGAGAGATCGATTTTCCTCTAACATTTTGTTCGGCTAGAAGAGATATTCTGATCTTTTACAGCTGCGATCGGGTACGCGGTCACGTCCAGCAGCAAAGACAAAGATAACGTACGCCTTGTCTTCAACAAATCGCATTTTGTCTGCAAGCTCCAGAATTTTTCGTAACTTTTTGAATGGCTTTAGGCTCCATTTATAAGTTGACTATGGGCATTGACTTGGCTGGCATTACTAAATATATTCTACATGACCATGATGGTAATAGAAAGCTACTTTGCAATAATTATACGGCCTGTCGCGAATTAGTTCATTAGACGTCCTTTGTATCTGGACTAGTTTTGTTTAATCGATTTGGTTTTTTTGATTTCGACTCGCATTGGTTAGAAAAAGAAAATAAGCAAAAATTGGTTCCTCCTCGTTCTCATGGGCGTCATTATTAATCAAGCTTATACGTCTCCCTTCGCGGACTTTGATGAAAATTTTCGCACAGCTAAATATGCTCGTTAATAGCCCCACATCCCTCGAAGATATGTATTAGAGATTTTCACTTTTCTGGCGGAATGTAAAAGAAATATCAACAACAACAACTGAAGGGCTTTTTAAAATTTTTTTTGTTTTTGGTTTTTGTGTTACATTCGAATTATAATTCCTTTTTAATTAATTTTTTTATTGTCTAACAAAATCTATTGTTGTTATTACTGTTTTATTGTATGTACTGTTTTCTAAACATGAATTTTACTCTCCTTAAAACCGTGTATTCGTGCGTAATGCTTGCCTGGTTGCTAACCACCTTGTTTTATTTTATTTTGACCATTACTTAATCCTCTTCCTATGCTCCGTTTTTTTTCTTTTATTGTATATTTTTGGGCGATTTATTTACTCGTTTAAGTATATGAGAAAACATAAATCAAAATTAAATTTGTTCTCCTTGCGAAAAATTGCACAAACAAAAAAAAAAAGTTCGTTGTTAAAATTACTTCTGTTAGAAGACTTAAACAAGCAACAGTTGGATATTTAAGAATTACAGACAATTTATGTATTTTTGCGCTTAACTTCGGTCTAATGGCTTTCTCTTTAAATTTTCACTTACAACGTTTACTATGAAGTTAAGGTTTTATGGAATTTAATAAAAATTTCCTTTTAATAAAAAAATTTTAGCTTGAAATTGAAAACTTTATAAAAGATTTTTTTTTTATTTCCTATATATGTATACGTATACACATGCACATGGGATTTTCGGGTTTTCTATTAATAGCGTATGATGTTACTTGAAATATCTTAAGACAATATTTCACGTTTTGTTGAGTATTTATATTAACCAAAATGGTAAAACTCGTTAATAAAAAAATATTTCAAGCATTTAAACATTCTCCTCTTATCGTCACTATTACAATTATTATAAATGTCGATATTAGAAGTGTTAGAGAACTAAATTCTTGTACTACTAAGATGGGCACCACTAACTCAGATTATCGGTTCTACCAAAAAAAAACCAGGTAATAAGAAGTGAGCCGCGTTCCACTATTAAATATCCTACAACACTATAGTCATTCACACAACGACTTTTCAAAATAATGCGTTATAGGAGAAGTGATTGGATCCAGACCGATTTTATTCGCTTCCTAAAACACGTTACTGTGCCAAATTTCACTAAAATGTCTTAAAAATTGCGGCCTATAAGATGAATACAAGAAAACAAGGCGGAAAGACGGACAGATAAACTTAAATTGATTTACAAAGCGATTCTGTAGCGATCGTTATTATAAAAGGTGTGTCTGTCTCAAACCCTTCCGGGGGTTGCATACATCTAGACAACTTACCATACCCTCGTATGGTGCAGAGTATAAAAAACAGCTAAGTGAAGTGTCCAGCCCTCTTAATAAAATTAAATATTTTGTTACCACTTATTGATATGCTGCAGATACATGTAGGGTGTCAAAATGCAAATCTTAGAGAATTGTGGATTTCTTAAAGCCCTGGACAGAGTGAATTTTTGCATACGTTCTTCTCACTTCTTTTTCTTCCCTTTCTTTGCTCTTTAATTAGAAAATTTTTTAAACTTTTGCGAAAGTCGAAAACAAATCCACAATTTTGCATGTTTCGCTTAACTTAACCAAACTTTCTCCAAGAGTGCTGAAGCGTTTCGAAAACGTTTTTTAATGCATAAAACATACATTTTGGAGACGGAAATTACCGTCCAAGCGTCCACGTTTATTGCCTAAGAAAAAGTAAATTCTGAGACACTAAATTAATCTAATTGTCAAGAAAGGTCAATCGAATGGATCTTTCGATTAATGAAAAATTCCTTTTATTTATGGCGCGTGTGAGGATTTACATTGTCATAGTCAACAATAAACTGATCTCACCTGTTGGATTTAATGGCGTCTCTTTTCTTTTTAAGATCTCTATTGAAGGAAGAAATTGTTTACATATCAGTGCAGATTTTTAGGACGCAGAACCTGCAAAACTGCTTCATAACAAAACCGACGATTTTATGCCTACAAGTTCTTTAAGCGCGTAGGACTTTTTTTTGTGTTGAACACGCACATTGTGCGTCGCCTCTCGTGATGATGTTTTCCAAATTATTCTATTCACTGCCCTAGAGGAGTCTGCGAATCCATACCGATGTGTAAGGTTGCCTGAAGTTCATGATAGATGACGTGGCAATTCCATTTTATAATCATTTTCATACACTGTGGCAATGTATACCAGATTGTTTGTGGACGTCGGCGAATTTTGGCTATGTCCGAACGACCATGGACTTTCGTAAGCTAATGCAAAGGCATCACATGCGTTAACAATGCATGTCGTTACTTTAGGTTATTGGATTTAGAGATTTCCAATAAGAGGCCATACATAGATAGCCCGATTCATGATCACATTAATGGGTTAGGGTAGTTTGCTGATAACAATTTCTATTTGTGGCACTTTAAGTGCATTGACAAACAGATATACGTCCAAGTTCCGGCAGAGGATGTGAGAATATACAAAGCAAAACTATACGTACGCCTTGGCATTTGTTCTAAACTTGGCTCTACAAATTGAAGAGGAGCCTATCAGTGCAAAGCGTCTGATTGCCCAACTGTTCAACTAATTTCTCTTAAGTCTTTGGTATCCTCCAGGTTTGCCTTAAAAAATAAAATTCAATACTTTTTAATATTGGACAACCTTCACAATTTTTTTGCAATTCTTAGATGGGTGCTGTAGGACCGTTCTTAAAATAGAGCAAATTGAATCATTTTCGGAAGCAATACGCGTACGAGAGCTTCCAACATTTTTGCCAAAGTTGAAGCCGGTATCTTCATTTTTAGACAATTTGGAGACGGGCAGACGGATAGACAGACATAATTAATTCAATTAAGTAGTTAGTTGATAGTGATCAAAAATATATATACTTTATGCGGCCTGTGTTGAGACACGAACCTTACGTTCGAAAATAGAATTGATTACGATGGAAACTAAAACTTTGCGTGAAAAATTTTCCCCATTTTTTGAGTAAATTTATAGACCTTGAAAAGATTTCTTGTCCTGCTCTTAAAAGCATATGTCGAATCAAGCTGGTTTTATAATGCAAATGTTATTATCGTTAATTAAATTCGATTTAATCACTTTTACTGCCGATGTTGACCTGATGGATAGGAATACACATATCCTTGCATTTTGGCTCGATTCATTTCCATTTCATTATTTCATGCCAGACGACATGTAAATGTTAAAATCAACAAATGAAAGTCAACAAAAACAAATTCAAACTAACAAAATATTAGAATAACGCAGCGAAGGCAACAACACGGCACAAACAACAATAACAATAATATAAGTAAACATAGAAAAATGCCGGCGAACTCGCCTATAAAATTACAAAACGTTACGAAGAAGTTATGTTTGCTAACTCGATTGCAAGGATGAGCTAGCGTGAGTATGTCTGTCCGTTTGTATTGACCAAATAGAAAGCTGTGAAATTAAATGTTTGCAAAGTTTCCTGCACATTTCTTTTTGTTTCGAAACAATTGATGGTTTCGCGCGTGTAGAGTGTGCATGCATGTGTTACAAAGGTAAATATAACTGTATGTATATATACATTTATGCATGCATGCATGCATGCACGTACACATTGACAAACCTTCTGAAAAACACGCACGACAAAGGAACTGACCGTTGTTCGTGGCGCGTAATACGAGAACACTTTGATAAATCATAGGGTGTGCGTATGAACTGACGACAGTACTAACTTAAAATCCGTAGACCAATGTTCAAGAAAATCTAGCTAACAGCGCATGAAACATGAAGTTCTTGACTTCTCCGGTGCCATGAAAGGAAATCTGAAAATGGAAGGAAGGACGGTAAATAAGAATAAAGGAAGAAAGGAGGGAAGGAAGGAAGCAAAAGCTGGGCTTTATAAATGGCGTGAGTGGTCGAAATGCTGTCAAAAATTAAGCAGAACTTGATTTCAGCATATTCCTGATACTTTTCTGACAAAATATTTACGTATATCCTAAAAGTATGTAACGCATTTGATGGAAAAAATCTCGATGTAAGTGATTTTATGCCAATAAAGCAAAAATACTATGTTTTGTTAAATTTTTTCATTTTAAACATGCAAAATACGACCGTTGACGGAGTTGATTAAAATACGCGCGAGACTTCCAACAACAGCTAACAAACCAGCAAATGAGCGTCATCAGCAAATATTTAAATGAATTCAACTTGTAAACCAAGAGCAAGAGACCATCAGCATTTTCGCAAAAATCCACCAAAATGAGTGGTCAGTCTATATCATAGAAAAAAAAAAAAAGAGTAGAAAAGTTAGGGGAAAAATACACAAAAGTTATACACACACACGTTCATAGAATAAACAATCATTCAGTCAGAACCGTTAGACGATTATTTCAACATTCATTGAGTGTTGTTATTAACTCTCGTTTTTGAAACTGATTTTGATTGTATTGTTTGTAGGTGTGTAAATGTTTGTCTAAAAACAAATTATAATACTCACTCACATACATACGCACATTAATATCAACCACACTTAATATACAGAGGAACATGGTGGTGCTGTATGCACAAGAAGGAGTTGCGGTCCTTGCCTAAGGTTTTATTGGCTTTGCTCTTCCTCTTTCATCTATTCGATAGCAATAAAAGTGTATGCCTAAGTTTTGATATCGATGTTTATTTTTGTGTGTGATTTTGATTCAATTGCGTTTCATATGCAAATGCATCTTGACCACCAATACAAACGATTCCGTTCATTGTACATTCATTACATCCATACTACTGTGCTATTAGAGAACTCGTCAATAATGCTTTAATGTCCAGTTCTTCGGCTTTTAATATCATTGGCATTCTGTAAAGGAAAAGTATGAAAATGTTCGCCTTAAATGTCGATAAAGTAAAATAGGCGTAAACGAAGGCGTATATTGTTACCCGTCAGGGTTTATTGAAATTATTCATGTGTATATGAAATACGAGAAAAAATTAAAAAAAACCTAATTTCAACTTATTACGTATTTTGTGACATGCTACTTAAAATGCTGTGCAATCCCGCCCTTGCTTAATAAATATGTTAAAACATACGAGAAGCTTTTGCAGCAACGTAAGCAATTTTTTCATTGCCTATTATTTTTTTGATTCAGAGAAATTGAAGAATATTGATATAATTAATACGTTCGCTGATCTAAGTGTTTTAAGGTTAGGAATTCCCTTGAACGAATTCTTCGACATAGAAGATAAAAACTTTGAAAATTTTAGCCGAGAGAGAGCCGAGGTCATTTTAGTGAAACTTAACCTTTTGTTTGGCCAAGCGAATGCACGCAATATTTGAGAACGTAAAAGCAATATGCTCAGCAAGTGGCCCACATGTATAGCTCTCAAGATCCAATTAAAAACCAACAAAGCCGTAACATTATAGCTGAACATGATTTCTATTGAAGTTTATTAAAAAGATCGAACTTTTCGACTATAATAAAAAAATATCGGTTGTGCTGCTTTTTCAAAGAGAAGCTTCGGCTCTAAATAATTTGCTAATGTCTCTGATCACGTAATCGATTCGAATAGCGCTTTAGTGCAATATCGAGCAAAAGTATATTTGATGAGGTGATTATTGACCTTGAAATTTAAAATATAATTTCAAAAAAACAAAAAGTTTATTTTTTAAATTGTGTTCCTTTGGGCATTTAGGGAATTCGTGTATCTGCTAACAATACAAATGCGCTAAGTGTTCCAGATAAATTAACAGGGTATACTGTATACAGATTCTGACAAGCCGGCTTTTTTGGTCGGCGTTGTCTCAGCAAGCGTTGAATTAAATCCACTTCTTGAGCCTGGGTCACACTGGAAATATAAAATATATGCCTTTTTTTTAACCTTATGTGGGTGCAACTTTTTTGCTTTTATGGTTTCCAATATCCGCCTTTCTGTAAGTATGGTACAGCTGTTTCTAAATTTGTGTAAACGGGCAAATCGTAAGAGTCACGAGGTGGAAGTACTCTTTTATTTAACAGTTTAGCAATACTAGGCGCTCTATTTTCCTCATATTATATAATAAAAAAAAGGAAGATATGACCTTTTATTCTTCAATGTTTGCTCGCATCTTAACTCAGTCGAAATTTTACTTTGTAATAAACAATGTCTTCGAAAGATAAACGAAGATGACTGGATATGATTTCATCTGCGGTGGAAGGTCCTTTATCAGTGGCACTTACCCTGATTACATAACCCTCCAACTACCAAGGATATATAGTAATTATATATAATCAAAAAGAACAGAAATGAAGTCAATGTAATAACAAGTGCTGAGGCTCCACTTGGCACGGGGTCTAGACCTTGTTAAAAGTATTACTATTTGTATTAATATATATATAATATACAATATATATAATTAATATATAATATATATATAATTAATTTTATGTTATATATATTATTACATATTTATATACATATATATTAAGATTATTTTATTTATTAATTTTTTTTTGTTGGCATATCGCAGCCACAATGTTAAGTTAATTAAAACAGTATTGTTAAAGTTACGGATCGATGTATCCTTATAATAAGCTTGACAATTTATGAGTATCCCTTTAGCTGAGGGCTCCACATCGATCAAATCTTGAACTCGTGAACACTTTCATTTTGAGCGCCAGAATGTATTTTCAATTGTTTCACCATACACCTGCAAATGCCCCTCTTTTTTTTTTTTTTATTTGTTGGATGGAGATGAAATGCCCCTCTTGACCATTTTTATTCTTGTTATTTGTAAACGTAAACAACGTAAGCTGATTTTAGTACCGAATTTTCAACCGGCGCAACCTGAAAGCAAAGAAGAAGCAATCTACTTCAAAAAACAGAAAGAAGGGGCAACCTAAACCAAAAAACAGGAAGAAGAAGCAATGTACATCAAAAAACAGAAAGAAGAAGCAACCTACGCAATGTAAATTTTTTACATGCATACAATACTTACATTTTTGCTTGTTATTGAACAGTTTTTCTTATTCTTATTACTTTGAACGTCTAATTTTGAAGTTGGGATTTAATTTCTGAGTTCGCGGTTTCAATCCTGAGTGCTATAGAGCATACTTCCATACATACATAATACTTATTTACTTACCTAAGCACCCACTAGGCTACGGCCGCTCCTATGTCTTTCTTTTTCCCCACTTCTTTCTAACGGCCGCCGTTTTATGCGCATAGGTGACATGCCCTGAATGATTGGTCATTTCAAAAAAAAAAAAAAGAAGTTTTCTGAACCAGTGGTGGTCAAACTGACGGCTACAAGTTCTCCGCCTAGTTTTAAGTGATTCGACTAAAAAGACCATAGCGTCCTGCTCAAAAAATAAGGTGAATTTTGTTTTTGAAATAACTTTCTTCGTTTTTTGATAGAACCGTTTTTAACATTTGACTTGAAGCAACTCGATTTGTAAATACCAGGGTCTTACATAATTGTTCGCACACGATTGATCGAAAGAAAAGACTCTTCAACATATTAGTTTCCTTTGGGTTAGAAGAATTAAGAAGAAGCCAGTATTTAACCGTGGGAGAAGAAAATATGTGAGGAATCATATTAGGTACTTATGGAGAAGTTCAGGATATTAGTTAATTAGCTTTATTAATTAACTGATGAATATCCAGGGTATTGTGGAAAGTTGCACTATGACATGCAAAAACCATGAATTGTTTCGCCGTCAATTTAGTCCAAAGCAAGCGATCCTGAAGGCTTGAAAATGAAAAATCACAAATCTGTCGTAGGATCCTTGGCTTCACCTCTAGCTAACCTAAAAAGGACGGGTTATCGGCTATTACAAGAGCGTTGTATAGCTGCTGTCATTACTGCTACAAAAGCTGTTTGAATGTAAGCGGCTCAGATACTTCGTGTGGTAAGGAAAATGGCGAACGAAAGAAGTCGGATAAGTACCTTTCAAGGGATAAAGACGACAATGCAATAATTACATTGTTTGGGTAGAACTTGATTTCATGGTATTAAAATTAAGCGTCATTATGAGGGATGTTGGCATAAAGCTTGTTATCTGTATTTTACCTAGAGCTTGCTCTCGTCTATGCTTGCTTGCTCACATCTATTCAGTACCCTCACCCGTTGATTTTAAGCGTCATTGCGTTTTGCTGGAGTTAATTAATAGTTAGCTTATGACACACGAATATATGATTTGAGAAATCCCCAACAGATCTATGACAATTTAATGGATTTTATGGCATGCCTGGGTAACTCGTGGATTTAATACATGAAAATTTTAATAAATTTAATTTAAAGTTTTTCGCGGCGTTTTATAAATTTTTAATTTACTTCCAATATTGTTGTCATTTTCGACTGAGTTATAAAGGGTAAAGTTAGGAAAGGTGAATGTACGACATGAGAGCTGATCGTAGATTCAGCGGGCAACAGATGTACTGTAGAAAGGAATAGTGAAGGGACATTGGATATCCTACCGACGAATACTTGGTATTATAACGGACAAATGTACGTTTGTTTCACTTTTCTTTTGTTTCATGTTTGTCCTTTTAAGACTTAATCCAAGATAGATTCCGTTAACTCCTATTCCAGGTTTTCTTGAAACGCTGTCTTCAAATTGACCGTATTTCTAATATTTTCAATTTTAAGTGGATTGACTTTTAATTTCAACTGTGGCTTCTTCGTAACTTACGTATGATTTCTTCGATTGGTTAGCTCTAATGGGACTTATAGGCTATTCTCGGGAAAATTTCCTTTTTATCTTTTTTCGACTCCAATTATCTTTCATTAGACACAAATTAATACTTAAAAGATTTTTTTAATTTTGTGTTTTAGATGGAAACTCGTAGGAATACGACTAAAGAGGATGTAGCAGAAGAAAAAAGGAGTGCTTCCTTGCGAAAGTTGGTGTTTCGTCCATTTTGTTTTCAAAATATTATTAAAGAACTTTTCTAGGTACCTCAATGAATGTGCAACACATATGGAGGGGAATTCTTTAAAAGAGTTAATTAATTAAGTATATTATTGTGGTTGAATGATATAATCACTTGTTTGGAAAATAAAAATAAAAACAAAGCTCTCCCATTTTTCCGCTCTGTCATCGCTTGTCGTCGCTCTGTCTTTGGCTTATTCTGGTTATAACGTTTGCTTTTATATTTTACTTTTTAACATTTCGAGCTTCCTTCCGATGACTTGAAGAAAGAAAAGAACTGATTCAACCTCTCGCTTCTTCTTCTTCTAAAATTCGGCAAATTAAGGACCAAAGATTTACTGTGTTTTGTAGAAAAGTATCAGTGGGAAGAGGAGGCTTTTTATCTCAATAAAGTTGGCGGTTGGTTTTGATAAGAGATATGCAATAAATTTTGCGCGCCACTTACCTGTGATCTTCTGGTGAAAGATTTTTTTTCTTTTTGCCATTTGTTCAATGTTGTGAGCCCATTTTAACCAATTACTAGGCATAATTTAGCTTCTGTACTACCATGTAGTTACCATACCTTAATAGGAATAATGATTATTGATTTTTCAAAAAATTCATAAACCCTTTTTTTTTTTTTGTTAAACAACCCTAACCCTACTGTAATGTAAAACTCATTCGAAATATTGTTACAATTACTAATGCATCGAATGTCATAATGGAAAAATTTCTGAATTGAAAACTCAATTTGAAATCGATTTAACATAGAAGTGTATGGTGTTGGTATTGGTTATGGGAAACACATCTTTTGCCAATTTCATTTCAATTTATTACGAAAAATTGCTCAGACTCTTTAATAATGTATGGCCTTAAGCCAGAAATTGTTTGTCGATGTAATAATAAGGGGCACTTGTTATCAATTCTGTTTTTTTTTTTTGCGGTCAAGTGAGCAACAGAAGCAGCAACGGCGACAGCAGCAAGAGTATCCAAAAGAAGTTAAGTTGAAAGAAGGAGTGTATATAGCAACGAACAGCTGAATTCAATTACAATTGATAAACCACAAAAATTACTTCTGTTCGGTGAGTATTTATCTTCATATATGTATATAGCATGTGTTGTCGTCGTAAGAGATAAGGGGAAAGGGTTAGATGAAGAGCAGCTTTTTCTGTTTTTTTATATTTTACATTACATGATGATTTGCTAAATTAAAATCATTGAAATTAAAAAAAACAAACGACTTTTCAACATTTTATAACATTTCAATATATTTTGAAGAAAGCTGTAGTCGAACAGGAAACGCAAAGAAAGGGCTTTGTTTTTGTTTTTAAGCAATCAACTAAACGATATATCAAACCATTGTTTAAACTGTCAAGACTGACATGTCAAACAAGCTTATTCTCGTCCTTTTGTTCTCATTTTCTCTAGCACGTGTTCTTACGACTGCATCGGGCTTGCTTTGAAAGTTTCAAAATAAATATTTCTTCGAACTATTAATTAAATAACGATGGTTATGGCTGTCGTTGTTGTTGTTGTTGTTGTTGTTGTTGTTGTTGTTGTTGTATTTTATAAAGAACATGACTTAACAATTTAATTTATTTTAAATATAAAATTATACGTTAAATTTCAATTTATAATTTACATCCGTTATGTGGATATGACTCTTGTCTGAGCGCCTATATATCGTGCTTGCATGTAATCCATCTTCAAATTGCTTTTATTGCTTATGTCATGTTTTTCAATACATTAATAGACATCTTTGTTTTAATAATTCTTTAAGACGCCTTTATATTTATATGATTTTCAGGACTTTTACGTCTTCAATAAGATTTACTCTGGCCAAGTGATCAATTTCTCAAAATTGTTTAGGTTTTTCGATTATTAATACCTGACATATAGACACCCAATTCATTCTATTCTATTCATTCTATTCCATATATGAAAAGTTTCCATCAAGTCATTATTCATTACTCATATAAGCGAAGGACTCTTTGGAAATTGAAATCTGAAAAATAATAATATGCCTTGAGGGATGCACGAGAATGCAGACGCAATAATTGCATTGGTTTTGTTTAGATATGCAAATTATTTCCGGCTTCACGCATAAGACGATACCAATTTACAAGCATTCGCAGCCTAATTCAACCTTCTAAAGGGTATGTGATATGTGAGCAAATAGTTTTGTCAGGCTTCACGTGATGGAGAAGCACGAAGCTCATTATGAGTGAAGTTTTGCAAATTTTCTCTTATTAGTCCTACATGACGTATAAGGAGCCTCGAAGAGTTACGTTTATGATGAAAACCAAACTAGGATTCCTTTAGTAATGTAGTACAGAACGCTCTGTAAAAATGTGTTGAATTATTGAAGAGAACACCCATACTAATTAGTCTTAAGTTGTTTGTATCATCGAATTATCTAACCTACCTAAGAGACCTAATTTTGATATGACTGACTGCTCAGATTGATGTCGTCTAATAAAGAGGTAGGGAAGGAAAAAGAGACAGCGAGATGCCGCAACCGGTAAAGGTATAATCCTGACCGATTGGACAAGTATTATTAGGCGGCATCCACTGTCTTTTTCCCTCTTTATACGCATAGCAAAGATGTCCGAACATATTGAAAAAAAAAATAATTGAAGATTCATATCAACGTGAAGTAGAGAACGGTCATCGTCTTACTCGGACGGAACCTTGATGAACCTTGCACTTGATGCTTTAACGAAACAATGTTGTATTTGTCGAAAATTTGTCATTCGCAAAATACCTTGAAGTGAATTATTTTAAAAGTTCATCTTCGTTTAAACAGTATTTGATTGCCGAAGCAGATCGTTGTATATGTATAATGGGTGGGCCAAAGTATTCCTCACTTTCACTAAAAATTGCATTATATTTTATAATTTTATTTCAGTGAATTCGCTAATGCTTGGCATTTGTTCTTATGATAAATTAAAGCTTGAGATAATGAAAAATAGACATCATGCACCATAAACTTTTCAGAAGATGAATGGAAACAGAAATTCGGCGCTTAGATGCCACATGACTGGTTTGCTTGAACCTTCGACCTGCACCCACTTTTCTCACTTTAAAAATGCTTTCCACAGATGACTAAGGCTAAGCCTTTAACGAAAGACTAGAAACCGACAAAACAAGGCTGGCATTTTTATAGTATCTACCATAGAGCCCGGAATAGGGGTCGTCAGTCTATGTCGATTATCGTAGAATTTCTTGAGCGTTCTGAAGTGGATTTTCGGGAAACTTTTTTACAGCGTAAGAAAAGTTTTTGCCATCTTACGACACAACTTTTTCACGGCACCATGCGGAAGTTCACTTAATTTACTTAATACAAGGATAGTGGGATAAATATTCTTTCAGTCCAATTGCGAATTCATAATAATTTTTAATGGTAATAAATGCTCACAAGTTTTTAGACAAACTATACCTCTTCAATCGACCACTTATTCACTAATGCATTTGTACTCTTAATATGTCATAGCTCAGCCCAACCTACTTTCTTACTTACTTACGCCGCAGATAGATAATAAATATACCTATGTTTTCGTTTTCCTTATCTCATTCCAGTTCGCATCCTTATGTACTTTTCCCTCATTTGTCATGTCTAGACAAAAGACTCTCTTCTTCAATTACCTTATCCGATTACCAATAAAGGACTTCTCACCATTGCCGGAGTATTTAAAGTATTTCCAAAAAAAAAATCGATCAGAGACTTCACAAAACAGAAAATGTTGTTTTTGCGACAGTAAAAGGAAAAATATTTTCGCAAAAGTCCTTGTGTATGTCCTTTGAGAATTTAAAAACGAATGTAAACAATGCCCACTTAAAAAAAACAAAGATTGTGTAATAATATACAGAAATAATGCAAAAAAGTTGAAAAAAAAGGAATCTTTCCTAAAAAAGGATTTACTTGAAGAGTTGAGCCTTTTAACAGGTGTAAAGTTAAATTATAAAATGAAATTAAAAACAGCAAAGAAAGAAAACCAGTATAATAACATGATTCAACTGCCTTTTTGGAAAGAGAATTATTTCCCATTAACCGTATATAAGTGTTTTCCTTATCCTTTAGAGATTTGGTTTTTGTGTTATTTGATGATCTAATAACATTATTTTTCTCTCTCTTTGCTTTTCCCTTTTTATTATACCCTACACCGTTTTGTGGTGAAAGCGTACACTGAGCTTGTGCGGATGCATGCAACACGCAGAAGGACTTGAGATAGACCCATCTTTTATTATACCAATCGATACAGAATCGCTTTTTAGATCGTCCGTCTGCGGGTCTTGTTTTCCTTGTGTCCAACTTGTAGCCACTAAAATTTTTGAAATATTTTGATGAAGCTTTCTACAGCGACAAGAACACGCCCTATCAAAAATCAAATCGGAATACTTTCCCAACCACTTCCCGTACAACGCCATGCTTTGAAAAGTCGTTATATAAGCAAGCGTAAGGCGATGTAGGATATTTAAGAGTAGGCCATGGCCGTCTACAACATTTTCACTTATTTTTTATTTATTTATCTTTTTTTTTTTGAGGAATTCATTCGTAAAAACGTTGTACTTCTTCGTTATGGTTACCGTGGGGCATTTGTTTATTATTTCCATTTTGCCTTAACTTAATTAGCTGCTTTATATTATTAAGCTTTGTGGAGAAAACATTTAAGGTATTTAGCTGCTTAATTGTAAGAAAAAAATGAAAAAAAAAAAACAAAAAAATTGTTTACATAAAAAGAGGGAAAAAATATCCAAAAAATTAGAAATGTTTTCTTTTCGTTGTCAAAGTTATTAAAAATTAATGTAATTAAAAGATTTCTTTTCTGCGGTAATGTTTCAAAGAAAGTTTTATTAAAAATATTTCTATATACTACTCTTTCCTGTTTGCTTTGCTAGCAAGGAATTTGTAAGTTTTCCGAGAACAATTTCCAAAAAAAAATATATATATATATATACATAAAAAGATTACATTCATCCTGCGGGGGATTAAAAAAAAAGAATATCCTTCTCATTGGTTTATAAAGTAGCAAAGGGTTACATGGGGCAGGAGGTTCGCTCATTAGTTGTAGAATGATTGGAAACATTTTCGTTCCAAATGTCTCAGCTTAATATTTTTATTTATTTTATGCATTTATTATATTTGCGACCACAAAGCCTAAACCAAAAACCATTTTACAAGAAAAACAAATTTTTTTTATTAACTGTAACCATGTGCACTACTAGTTTTTGTTTTTTGTCTGCCACTAACTCCTTAATTAATTTGAATGATATAATGTCGAGTGTACCTCGAGAGATAGGAGTAGATGTAAGAAATGCGATGTGCATACATAGTCAGCATAGGATTGCAAAAAGGACGGGAGCTTGTAAATTAAAGTTTGTTGCTCACTTTCAGTCCAGTATTTGTTAGCGAGTGATTTCCATTCTCTAACTTAAGTGTCCATTAGGCATTAAATAGGGTGCGTTAAGTTCATGCGGATATGTACAACACTCAGAATGACTTGAGATAAATCGATCTTTCTTTTTTTGTATAAATTCATACATGTTCGTTTGACGTCAAAAATCAATTTGCTTTCGAATCTTTAAAAACATCTTTAAAATTTGTCGAAGTGACACCATTTCATAGGGTTCTGATCTACATGACAAGTCAGACAATTATAAAACTAACCTCAGCAAGACTGCGCGAGTAAGACATAAAGAAAGAAAAGCGAGAAGGAGACAAGATAAGTAAGCCAGAGATAAGGACAAACAGTGCGAGATCCACTAAAAGAGTAAGAGAGTTAAGGCAAGCAACAGAGAAAAAGATGAACAATGCTTTAGCTATAAAAACACGCAAAAGCCTTAGATTTATGTTAAAAAAGAGTATTTCATGGACAGTTGTTGTTATGTCAGATGCAATCGGAAATGCGGGGTATGCCCAAAAAAAAGTGACTTTTCAAAGTTGTTAGGCTACGAATATTCGATTTTCGGTTTTCTTTGCTGGTACAATTGTCCCCAACATTACCAGCCATTTCCCATTTTTAGTTTTTTTGTGACAGATATAAAGGGTAGACGTGTTCTGGTGTGCTTGGCGATTTTTTTGCTACCGTAAAAACTGGACAAAGAATCTGAATTAAACTGTGTGTGAAAAATAAAATTAAGTGCTGCAACTCACTTAAAATGTTGGCAGTGGCATTTGGTCTGTGTATTTTGAGCAAAAAAAAAAAAACGGTTAAAGTGGTACAAGCTCTTCATAGAAGCCCGAGAATATGTTAATAACGATGACCATCCTGGAGGCTCCAGCACGACAACAATCGACGACGACTTTGCAGCAGTGAAGAAAATAGTTTGGAGAATCGTCGAATCACTATTAGAGCAGCTGTTGGGAATGTTGGCTTGTCGGTTGGCTCATGCCACGTAACTTTTTCTAATGTTTTGGCCCTGAAACGTGTAGTAGCGAAGCTTGACTATAACGACGACACAGAATTGCTCGAAAAGGTCATAACTGGTGACGAAACATGGGTACATATATGATTATGACGTTGAAAGCCAAGCCCACTTACCCAATGGAAGCCGCCAGAAGAGCAAATACTGAAGAAAGTACGCCAAGTTCGGTCAATTGTGAAGCTTTGGCTTATTGCTTGCTTCGATTGCGTGGTTTCTTGCCAGATGATCGAATGGTCAATGAGAAATATTACTTTAAAACTATGCGTCGTTTGCCTGAAGGCCCTGTCGCCGCACCTCGCCATGAAAACCATGAGAAGGGATCAATTCAATTGTTAAAATAACTCGACAACAAATTTTAAACGCATTCCAGAGCATTTGTCGTCCATTTCATTGTAGTTACTTAGTTAACCCGAAGGAGTAAATTCTTGAACTGAAGTGAGAGAATAAGCACTAGAAGAAGAACAGTGCACTTTATTTAAGAAGAAGAAAAAAAGTATTTTTATGTATAATTCATTTTTCGATTATTGGATTTGCAAAAGTTATTTTATTTTCTTCTTAACTTTGTGCTCAAGTTTTCTTTTATTTATTGGTTATTAAAAAGAAATTAAATTAAAATTTGAAGTAAGAAGAATATCTTCTCTCATAAGTTTTATGATATTTCTATAGAATTTTAATTGCCTTTAAAATTTTTACATTCTAAAACATATTTGCCAAAATTTATCTGTCTGTCTTTTAGTCTTTGGTGGTATGTTCTTTGTGTGTATATATATATATATATATATATATATATATATATATATAGGTATGTATAGATTTTAGTATTTGTGGTATAGTAGTTGAGGTCGTTTAAAACTAACCACAGGTGTTGCATTCATTCAGAGCTTTGCATTAATTATGAAATTTCTAGAAAGAAAGCCAAACATACTAAAGACGTGGTGGTAAGTTAGTAGAAAGTAACCAACCAGTCGTAATATTGGGCAAAGTATGGCATGCATGCATGCATGATGATGCCTGAGTAAAACTCAAAGTAAAAGGTTAAATGGTTATTTGCATATGAAAACTATTTGTAACACTCGGCGCTCAATAAAATAATTTTGGCTATATATAGTTGGCTGTTCAGTTGGTTGCTTGGCTCTACGGTTGCTTGGTTGGCTGGTTGGATTCAGTGTTGAGGGTTGAGGCTTGAGTACATCATCATCTTTTAAATAATGCATACTAGTTATAATGGGTATAACATTGAAGACGCTAATACTTCCTTTCGAATTACATGCCCATGTACATATGTAGTATGGGTACATATTTGGTAATGTTTGTTTGCGGCAAGTTATGGATTTAAAGGGTTTTATTAGGTAAAACCATTGCTCTCTCTCTCTCTCTGAAACTTATGGTTATACAAGTGCAACGTATGCACTAAAAAAACAAAAAAATTATATATATATATATATATATATATATATATGTATATGTCACGTATGTGTGCTATAGAATAACAAAACCTTGTAATAAAAGCTTATTACTACAAGGGAATTGAAATATTTTATATGTACATCTGCATATGCATATGTACGCATGCAAATGTGTATTTGGGGATAAAACTTTATAGTTTCTTTAAAGGTTTTCTAAATGTATTACAGTAGTTGTGTTCGTATCCAGTGCGATGAATTGGGAAAAAGGTTGTATTGGATTAAATTTTCTCTATTTATTATGGTTTCGTTTTTTATTTATTTTTTCCTTACATTTTTTTTGGTTTCATTTTGAAAGACCTAAAACTTTTCAGTTCACAAAGCTCTTTTATTATTTTGCTTCAAAGAAATTTAATTGGAAAACAATGGTGAAGAAATACGAAAAGTAAAAAAACAAAAAAATTATTCTTAAATCTTAAATTGATATCTTTTCAACTCTTCTCAGATTTCATACCAAAGATTGAAATGAACAGTAGGTAGTAGTAGTGGTAGTAGTAGTAGCAGTAGTAGTAGTAGAGCAGAAGAAAATAATGAATTTTCAGTTGATTGTGTACTTATTTATTGAAAGTCATTAAACAATTTTGAAAAGTAATTAAAATATAATTACAATTCAAATGCGATATTACTTCTAATAGAAAATATAGACCACTTCAAAGCTAAATCAAATGTAGCGAATATTCCTTCCTTTTCATTACACTTCAAAAGAAACAACTTTCAAAATACAATAAGAGAAACTTTTGCTTGAGCGTTTCCCCATAAGAAGCATCAAAAAAAAATGTAATTCGCTTTTAACTGAATTTCGAATACCCATCACCTGAAAAAGCACATAACAAAATGAAGAAGATTTTTCTTAATTTTTGGTAAATAGCCTCGGCAGGCCATTTCAGGTCAATAGGGTTTTGTTGCAACTTGCTTAGACGGCCTTGACACATTTGTGGTGACTTTGCCCTAAATTTAACTCAAAATGTACTAAATGGAATTATTTTTATGGCCACACCCATGATAAAAATTTATTTTTTCAAAAGTCCATTCGTTGAAAACAATGCGGTTTTTAATATTTCTTGTCAATCGATCGGTTCAAAGCAATCAATGTTTGCTATAACTTGTATTTAATAGTAACCTAAGCTTGAAAGACGGACAGACGTATGCGGCTATATAAATTCTGAATCTTGCACTTGTTCAGGAAAGCAATGTTTGATAGCATCTCTGCTGAATAGTTTAGGTTTCTGGAATCTGTCGCAGATTTTCCTTCTTCGAAAGTAAGCCATCGTTTTTCCCAGTGTTGCAGTTTCGAAATATTTTCAAGCTTGGTTAAAATGAAATTGGCTAAACTGGGCTTAGCATAAAGAGCGGAACTTTTTCTTTTTACTCCAATCTTTGGGACAAGATACGCATTCGTTGTGCAGAGTAATATAGAATCTTACGCTAATTAAGCAACTATACGTGTATATATATAACACAAGATGCATATGTACATAACATATCACTCAGTAATTTTGTAGGATGACATATAGATGTCGCTGCTGCTGAAGGGTCCATATAATGCTATTTGTGTTTTTGTAAAATAATGGAGAAAGTCTACGTTTCCTGTGTGGCTTCACTCAAATAAGTGTAACTTGTAAACTAATCGTCGGAATATTATGGAAATTCGACATATTTCGCTAGAAGGTTGGTCCTTCCTGTTGGCATGATGCGGAAACACTAATCCTACGAACTTATTGCCTGATATGTTACCTAATCAGTTTAAGATTCTAAAACAGTTTAGTTATGTTCCTCTGTATGACGAACGTCTTGTGTACGTCTCTAAATATCACAAAAGTTGGAGTAAAATTCCGACAATGCCTTTGGATATTACAAACGCGGTTTATAGACTTCGGGAGTAGACTACTTAGGATAGGTGCAGTGAGGTTTTCTAGTTCGAGGAGAAGTACTCTGCTTAAAGACATAAGGAGTGCTAGAGAAGCATTGTTGTAATTTTGAATGTTACAAACGATACGAACAACTTGGCATGTTTTCACATTTTATTGTGTGTTTATAAAAAGCCTCCTCGCTTACCAGCTGAATTTAAATTAAATTTAAATTAACAAATGAAATGAAGTGCAAAAGAAAACATTTTTTGCTATTTTTTTTTTTTATTTTACTTTGGTAAACAATAACATCCAGTGGAAGATAGAATAAGAGAAACATCTTCGAAGAAATGCAGCCAATTAAATACTTAAAATTCGAAAAGGAATGAATGAAACGGCGTTTTTATATTAGGGTAAGAGTAATGAATGTGTTAGCAAATCCTCGGAGTAAAAATCCATTACAAACAAATTAACAAATAAATCAAATTTCAATACGAGCCGTGTTTGTTTGTAATTTGTAGGCAAAAACAATTTGTAACATTTATATTATGTATGTAGATATATTTGTGTATTTCGATTGCATAGCCCCATTCCCAATGGCATAGCAAGCAAGCCTCATCCGCTTTGAGTCTAGAAAGTTGCTTAATGAAATCTTATGACGGTATATGCTTAAACGCTTCTTAATTCCGGCAAAAGCTGACGATGATGATGTTGATAATGTCGATGACGACGATGATGGTGATGGTGATGTTCATGTTGATGTTCATGTTGATGTTGATGAGTAGCAGCATGATTTTCTGCTGTTAGAAACAAACAAGTGGCGTAAAGCCTTCTTCAAAAATCATTTATCTAAATTAATTCCTGTCGTTTACATTTGAAAAACAAATCAAAGATTAAGACAAACATTAGTTTTAACCCTGCTGCCAGACGACCAAACGGAATTTCAACGGAAATCTTGCGGTGTTCAAGTTAAGGAAATTCTTCGTTACGCATTCGTTTTGTACGTACGTACGTACGTGCTGTTAAGCGCTTATAGGATTTCTTAGGCGTGAGTGTGCCTAAAATCAGACTCAACTACCAGAGAAAATAATAAATGATATGCGTTAAGAGAAATGCCAGAAAAAGAGATTTTTTCTTGTTGTTGTTATTGTTATTATTATTATTGTTGCTTTTATGTTTTAAATAAAAAGCAAATTGTATTTACATTTCTATGTATATTTGTAATTTTATTTACTCTAAAGGGGTTAATAAATAAGTTTGCTCTGTGCAAATAACACCCCATTCACAAAATGCTAATACTGTTCGCATCGTTCGTCGTCTTGTTGTTGCTTTCTATAGACATCTTGAAAAATTATTATATTACCTATGCTTTGTGTACGCTTAGCGTTAAAAACTCATTTTCAAATTCCGCGGTGACGTTAGCCAAAGCGAAATTTCATAAACAATTAGAATTTTCAAAAATATCAAATCCTATCAACAGTCAACAAATCAACCACCACTTCTTGGCAATGTTTCAGCATATTTTACTTGACTGCCATCGACAGACTTATGTTTCGTTCTTGCCTATGTGCTGTCGTCGTTATTACATTTTCATTAACATTTCAAACATCATAATTATTATGTCAGGTATTTCTAGCTATAATCGAAATTATGTTCTCTTTGAATAACTTCGTATAAGGCGGCAACAAGCGACATAACATGTTTTTCGATCAAAAATTTATGCAAATAGATCAGATGTTTTATTTTAAGAGTTTCTCCAGTATAAAGATCGTATCATGCTTTCAATTAAATGATCGTTGAAACATGTCTTCGTTATTAATGGGAAGTAATTTACCTTTGGGATGAATGATTCGCTTCTTACATCATTATTGCTCTTTACACTATTATTGATGTTTATTTGGTCTGCTTTATATATCAACAAATGATTTGTCAACGAAAGCAACAGACGCGAATTTTGAATCACATATCGCCAGGCTGCAGAACACTTGGGTACTACAATTAAAGCGTACGGTCAATGTAACTCCCACAAGTAATATGGACTTATATGTGGAAGTGAGAAGGTCGTAGATTCAATAGAAAGTTTAGGAGGAGTAGATAGCTTTTAGATCCCTGGAAAAGAGTTTAATAAGCCGCCAGGAAGTGATGAAAGAACGACGAATCGAGGGGACATGCAGGCCATTCCAAGATGAGTGGGTGGGAACGCTGAGAAAGCCTTGTGTTCCTGTTAAGATTTAATAAGTTAATTGGTTTAAGAGTAGCAACCAAGACCATTAGGAACGGCCAAGGTGATAAGTGAGAAGAGACCTTCCAAAAATTTGTTATTAAAAATAGCTTAACTTTCCGTTAAAGATTGTGGGACGCATTGAGCAATGAAGAGAAATGCGTGCAACTTTGTGTCTTAGTAGCAGGAGGGCATACGCCAATACGAATGGTTTTATAACACATTTCTTTGTTGGATTTTCGGGGAAATTATAACGGCCATAAAGTGGTTGTAGCTTCTCTCAAGAATTTGAAGAAAAAAGTTTGGATCAAATATTTCATTTTCGTTGAAGCATCAAAAAGTACTAGAATAACTAAATCTAACAACACAACCTTAGGAAACTAATCAGCGTACAAAGACAAACCATTCAGGAAAATTCTTCATTGACGTACAGCATGAGCGTCTATTCTCCTTTTACTGCAACATGCTTAGATTTTTAAGGTGAACATACCTAACGTGTGTCACAAAAGCTTGCCGGAAAATACAATTATCGGGAGTCAATCATCAATAATTATTATGCCGTACAGATTTTTTCTTTTCAAAACTTGTTAGACTCACGCAAACATTCGAAAATTATGCAGCTGGTTGCAAGAGATCTTAGGATGGATTGTTCCGTTACGTAATTTTCTTATTGTCCCGTGCGCTACTTTACGAAAATGTTGGGTCAATAATAGGTTCACTACTTATTTATTTATTTATTTACTTACACATGAAACTTGGCTAAAATAAATTAATAGCCGAATTTAATCGACTCTTAGGAGTAAATCCTATACTAATTAATATTAAAGACTATAACAAAGTGTATAAGGAGAAGTAAAGAGAAAAAAAAAATTTATATATAAATAAATAAGAAAGAAGAAAAGAAAAAAGCATGCACACAGCTGGCGCAGAGGCACACCCACAGCCAGTACGGGACCAACTTGTAAGTGAACCTCTAAGCCATTGCAAACATGCAAAAGCTTGGCAACCGATAACAGTAAACAACATCAGTTAATTTTCGAATCATCGTGAGATGTTAAGATTGCAAGTTAGTTTAAATACGACAGAGACAAATCGCGGGTATTAAGCAAAGGTGTTTTGGTAGAATTCGTTATTGAGATTAAGTGAAAGATACCAGTTAGGTTTCTGCAAAGAACGGTAAACGGATTAAACAGCGCATGATTATATTGACATTGATTAAGTGTTATGAAGGCCAAGAGAAGTGATTAGAGACATTAAAGTTTATCTCACCATAAGTAATGGGGGCGAATCGAGAGTACCATTTTTTAAGTTAATTAAGAAGAAGCTACGAAGAAAAAAGCTATGGTTCTCAAGTGACGGTAAGGATAATAGAAGCAACCTATTTTCATAAGGCGGCAGAGAGACAAGCGGGTTACAACTGAAATTCCTAAGGGCAAACAACAAGAATTGCTCTTGAACTGATTGAATTGAATGTAAATAACACCTACAGGAAGGTGGCCACATAACAGTATTCAAGTATTGGTCTAAGTAAGCACATGTATAGCCTTTTTGTAATGTAAGGATCCTGCAGCTCCTTGGACCAATTCTTAAAGTAACCGAGCAAAATCCTAGCTTTACTTAAAGAGAGCTCAATGTGCAAATTAAAATGTCATTTTTGGTCCAATAGAACCCCTAAATCGAAAAAGAACGAATCAATGTTTTCCCAATTGTATGAATCAATGAAATACTCAGTATTGAATGACTTCCTCCTTGAGAAAGAAAGCTTCTTGCAGTTTTTTAGATTTAATTTCATAACATTTAACGAGCGCCATGTAACTAAACTGTTTAAGTCAATTTGAAGCTAATACGATTGCGATCCCAAGGGCAACGAAGAAGAGTTTAACATAGTCAGCGAGTATTAAGAGATGGCTGGGTTTAATCAACGAGGAGAGATGACTAATGTATAGATTAAACAAAAGTGGTCCTAAGCGGTTGCGCTGAGGGACGCCAGAGGCCACGGGATATTCATCCGAGTTGATGAACTTAAACAGAACCCTGAATGATCTGTTATGCAGATAAGAGCCTATCCATGTCACTAAGTACAAAGGAAAGCCAGAGACCTGAAGTTCAAGTGACCAATAACTAATAACTAACTAATATTTTGTTAAAAAGTGACTCTCTTTTTATTAATAAAGGAATCTTAAGAAAAGTAGTCTTCTGGTCTACAATTGCGAGCAAAATTTTGTGATTGAAAGACACATTCCTTGCGACTGGCGAGGGTTTTTCCCAATTAGAAAATCCGCATTCCAAGCGAGTAAGTGTGAGGACATCTTGCAAATCATTGGCCAGATCACGAGACTAACCATGTAGTCTTCCTTGAAAAAACTTTTTTTTTGATAATCTGAGCTGCTAGTGCCCATTGTATTACATAATAAATCAATTTAAAAATTCATCTCTTTGGCAGAAATAAATTATAGTAATAATGCCAGCGTAATAATGCAATAAGCCATAAATTAAGTCATTTTGTTATAAATTTATTTTATTAAATGTAAATGCGGAGGAACTTCTTACGACATTTTCAAAAATGTGCAATAAGCTTGGAAATATTTTAAGGAATTATTTTTTGCTCACAAAGCTATAGCATAGGGTTATAACCATTGAGCTAACATTAGAAAATCTTCACATTCGTAGCAAAAATTTTTTTTCTCCTTCAGTTATTATTATCAAATAATTGCGGAGATTTTCTAGCATAAGCAACCATTGCTGTATATGGAACGGTAATTTTGTCACCAGTGGCATCTTGTAACTTCAAATCGACGACAATGCTAAAAAAGTCTTGCCAAAATTCCGTGTGTCGTTGGGAAGGTATACGATCCAAGAAAGGACATACTGCTGCGGCATTATCTTTTTGAAGCGAAGCAAAAACAGTTCAAACAAGTTATATAGTTATTGTCGTAAACGCACACACACACACACATACACACAAACATACACACACGAATACGAACCTTTCACTGTATCAATTCCCTTGAAGTCGTAGGCATTGTGACGCAACTCAGTTTTAATGTGACTGAAACCCGTCTCCTTTAATAATGCGGCAAATTTTTCTTGAGGTTTTTCGGTGCGATAAAAAGGACAAATAAAACGTTTTACATCAGCCATATATGATGCCCACTTAGGTGATTTACTTAACGATAAGTAAATCTCATAGATAGGGTTATCTATCAGAATCACTAAAAGGCAGTCACCACTTTCCGGACGTAGCAACTGGTAAATATTTTCCAAAGCTTTTCTGTAGTATAGAATACATCGAATCACTCAGCAAATATTTTTATTTAATTTTCGGCACAAATATTTACCTTTGATTTTGTACCCAGTTTAGACAATAGAACGAAGTCACATGATCAAATTGTCCTTTTAAATCCTTCGGCAATTCTTCTTCTGTAGCTATATCCAATATTCTGAAATCGCAACGTTCGTCGAATTTGAAAGCTTTGAGAGCATGTTTACACATTTTTGGAGAAATGTCTGATCCAACTAGCTTGCCGAAATTGCTAGGCATTATGGGATAAATGAAGTCCTTGAAGACATCGCCTGGACCACTGCCAATATCTATTAGACTATCTTGACCATCCAGATGCCATTGCAACGAGTTCGAGTATTCCTTAAGTATTTGTTCAGCATCACGTCTTTGGAGGACATTTGCTCGCTGATATAGAGCGGCTTGATGCATCTTGTAATATAAACGGAAATTGGATAAAATAGAGCAGACTTTGACGATGTTTTCTTAAAGAAAACTTCCAGCGCTTTAAAATGATTATTTTCTAACTATTGGCTTTTTATAAGAAATTTTTTAAAAGCGACAGCGAATTCGTATTTTTATGTTTTTTTTTTTTTGTAACAAAAATTGAATGCTTTGAAGTGTCTTTGTATATGTATACGTAGAGCTCCAAAATTACAAAATTTGAAAACTTAAAGACAATCTCTCTCGTAAAGTGCTGTTGAAAACTTTATCTATATTAAGTTCCTATACGCAAGCAAATGGCTCAGCATATCACACTATTGCACGTAATTGGCTTTTGTTGTTGCAATCTTAATGACATTCTTTGCAATTTTCAAGTAGTAGAATAGTAACATAAGAACACGATGAACCTCTTTCGAGTTGAATAGGCGAGTAGGTGTTTCAACATTTCATTTCTTCGCCACAACAACAAGGAACGTAGAAGTAAGGCCTTGTCAAATACTAGTAAATTTAGTTTCAAGTTGTTTTCAATTTTTTTTTTCGCAGGAGGCCTTTAATTATATATAAATGGAGAGCCCTTGAAAGAATAAGAGGGGCACAGCTTTTTCACAAACAGATTAGCTTTCTTCCCTTTCTTACAATCTGAAATATCCAGCACAGACGGCGAAAATTTTCCATTAGTATAGATCTGGCCAGTTTGCCTTTTTCTCAAGTTCAAAAATCATAAATAGTGCATGCAATACATTGAAACTTTGCTCTGCCTTACCTTTATCCTAAGTGTTTGAAATGACGATTGAAAATAGATTCGATCTCGGCGCAAATATGTTCGCAACAATTAGCTGCAAAAATTAGCAACAGATTAGCTGTAGCGTTTCTTATGCTCAGAAATCTTCATCAGAAAAGGCAATGTTCGATTATTGGAGATTTGACTACTGTGCCTTACTTCCAGTTTCCAGTGTTGTTTTCCAATTTCCAAAATTGTAAAAAGAATACATAATGCATTGAAAGCGTATTCTATAATTACTCTTATTTTACGCGTTTCAAATAAAGATTGAAAGCGGAGCGGAAATCGAAGTACAAAGATGTCTGCATCAACTAGCGTTTCGCACGTTCGTAAGTCTCCATCAGAGACGACAGAAAATTTCGATTATTGTAGGTTTTACCATTTTGTCTTTATGCTAACGTATATGGACTTTACGATCTCAAGTTCAAAAATCTTAAGGAAAGAAGACAGCACACTGAAACCTTACCCTTACTTTACTCTTACTTTAATTGTTGGAAATAAGGAACAGTAAAGTATATGTCATCGCTAGCCGTAGCAGATATCGAATTAAATTTTGAGACAAATATTTTAGAGAGCCGTCTCTAAAGTAAGATTGCTAGCAACATTTTTTCCCTTTAGTGTATCGTGTTCTATTTTCATGGTCTGTCCTCTACATATCCCACACTTGCAATGAAGGAGTTAGGTCAGGATTGTTTTATTATTAGTTGTTGATTGGTGGCGATAAAATTTCATTCGATTCGTTTTTCATTCTTCATAAAATAATTTTTGCATAATTTATGAATTCACTTACTTATTAAAGGTGAAAAAATCGAACAACAATTTAAAAAATTAAAATAATAATAAAACAAATTTTGTTTAAAATGCTATAGAATTTCTTCCGCATTACAATCAATAATATCTGTTTATTATTCATTCATAAATTTCAAAGTTTGCTTTTGCTTGTTGTGCCGTACACCACTTGTGTTACAAGGGTATAATCACTTTGTGCGGATGTATGCAACACCAGAAGAACTTGAGATAAACTCCCACTTTGTTATGCCGACCGATTCGGAATCACTTTCTAAATCGATTTAACTTGGTCTGCACGCCTGTCTGTCCGTCTGTCCCTCCTGTTTTCTTGTCTTCAACTTACAGGTCGCAATTATTCAGATATTTTGATGAAACTTGACGCAGCGACATATCTTGGCTTAAGAACAAACGCTGTTGAAAATGGTTCGGATCGGACCACGTTTTCGTCCACTTTCCAGCGTTATTTTGAAAAATCGTTGCATAAATAACTGCACTGAATGAAGTGATGTAGAGTACTTAGCGATAGGCCGGGTGCCATTACAGTGTTCTTACTTGTTGTTTCAATTCACTTCTGTGTGAACTTGATCTTTCTATTTTTTCTCCTTTAGCACGCTTTTTAGTTTCCTATGTTGTGTTGTTGTTACAATTCTATAAAAAGCAATTAAATATATTTGGAAAAATCTCTTTAAATATTTTTCCTTAATTTTTTTTATTTATTTTTTTTTTTGTATACGTGTATGTTCCACTGCTCATCAGTATAAGTGAAATTCATCTTTGAGGTGGTACTACATCTCCAAAAAAAACTTTAGGTTCACTGAACTATTTATTTGAGACTTTTTGACTGTAAGCATTGTTCTCTTTGACAAGAGCGTTTAACACGTTTTTATGACTTTAGTACATAAGTTTACACAGTTTTCTAACTGCGCATATATTATTTTATTTTTAAATCAATCTTAATGTTTGACACGTTTTTGTAATTTAGATAAAACAAATTTACGCGGCTTTCTAATGACGCATCTTTTGCTTATTTTTAATCAATCAACATATGATAAATGTATAAATTGTGTCAAACTGTTCCTCTGATAATCAGAAATGTATAAGAGAAAATCTTACAAATTCTATCCATCCTTCTATGCGAATTTAACTCTCTTGTTGTTACTGCTTGATCGCTTCCGTAGTGAAATTCTATGTCTTTGCGTTAACTGATTCTCCAAACCTCTTTTTTTTCGTTTTCTTGCGTACAAAAATTAGTGATTAGTTTATTAAAAGTCATTATATGGTATCTGGCATTCAGTTTAAATCATAAATCATTTACATTCAGTCCCTTAAAGTTTTTTGCATCTTTCGTAGAAATATTCACGAATTCGAGGATTATCGTAATCCATCATCAAACTTCTTACATGCAATTGATGTTCTTTACCTTATTGGCGGGGGAAAATTCGATTTCGATTCGAATTGTTTTTAGTTTCTTGGATAATTGTGATATCTATAAAATCAATCCTAGCTTATCTTCAAAATTTTGCTTTGTTCGACAATTGTTGCGTGCTTGGAAAAGCTGCGCAATCAAAAAGAACCAGAACAAATGCCGCTACATAAAAAAGAAAACAAGTAAGAAAATCAAATGCGGTTGTGACCGAACCGAAATGCTTAATGTTAAATTAAAAAAAATTATACGAAAAATATTTTTTAAATAATCTTTTATTGAAATGAAATAAAATGTGGAAAATAAATTTTATCTCAACTACTGTCTGCGGCCTCTAGAACTTCACTGTGTGCAATCGTTTTCTTCTAAATGTTTCTAAAACTAAAGGCGTGCGCAAATTTGCAGAACGATCGTTCGTTGCGAAGTACCGGAAATATCGACCAATATCTTCCCATTTGGTTCTAGCTTGTGGCGGCCGCGATTCTGAGTGGACACAAGACATTTTCCCTTCACGTTGTTTCTTGCCATCGTAACCAAAGACCTGTGCAAAGTGTCGAAAGTGTCCGAAATATCGATTGAAGGTTTATCTACCAAAAAAACAACTCAATAAATGAAAGCTTTTGATAAAAAAAAAAAAAATGAAACGAAAATGAAAAAAAAAATGAGATTTCAATGCCTTTAAAAAGGATTGCAACAGAGTTTGCGGCCTTGCTTGCTATCGTTTATTTCCTAATATAATTGATAATGGGTGGCATTCAAAAATCAACACTATGGCAATAAAAACTAAATAAAAAAGGAAAATACAAATTAAAATGATAATAAAAGCTGAGCCAAATTAAAAAAATACAAACAAAAATAAAAAGCGAAATCATGTTTTAAGGCATAAAAGGTACAATAAAAAAATTTCCTGCTACCGTTTACCATAGAGTGTATGTATAAAGGCGGAGCGTGTTATAGAAACTTTCCAATTCCAGTTTTTTTGCAAATCTGGGGGGCGGTAAAAGCTATGAGACAAATCGCCAAAATCCCTCATACACATTTTTGTAATTAACCTGCGTATGGTGGGGCGAAGGGTATGAAGGGGAGATTTCGGTGCTGATGGGACCTCTTCCTGTAATTGTGTTGTATGTACATATGCAGTAACTTAGATTTTTGATTTTGATGATAATTAAATGTTTAGTTTGTTTTATATACGCATGCAACAATTACAATTTTTTTATTTTCGATAATTATTTTATTGGCTTGTTTTTTTTGGCTTTGGTGCAAATTGTAAAAAGGAATTGGCAAAGGCATTTTTACCATTGGCCGCCCAAAAGCCTCAAAGAATGTGGGGACTTCTACTTTCTTTTTTTTGTGTGTAAGTACAGTTTGATGTGCATTCAAAAAATATTGATTATTCAATCTGCCTTCAATACGAAACGATTTGCTGCAATTAGATTCGATCTAATTTTAGATAAAGTTACCCTTACCCTTTAATTAAAACCTAGTAGTAATATGTTACTGTTAATAATTGAGATAATCTCCTATTAAAGGCGTACGAAGTTGCTTTCCTTTTTGATCAAAATTCCTTTTTACTTCTTTGTTTGTATAGTTGAAATAAAGTAATGCATTTTCATTATAAAATTAAAATATAATTTTTGCAAATTAGTAAAATTTATTTAATAATATTTTGTAATAATAACTATTCAAAGACATAAAATCTCCTTAATAAGCCAAAGAATGCAATATTCCTTCGTTTTGAAAATAGAGGGATTGTGAATTTACGTTGCACCGCAGGCGTATTCTTTGACGGATTTGCTTTATTTACAATATTGCGTGGATTTCTGGCGTGGAACTTCTAAGGATTTTCGCAAATGTGAAGGCCATAGATAAATTTTTGTGACTAAGAGTACATTTGTCACATTATTGACGGACGGACAGACATGCGTAGAATGACTCAGAATTTGCGACTGACAAAGAATATGTAAAGCTTACGGAGTCTTGTATGCTTTCCTCTGAGTAAATGTTTTAAAAAAATAAACATCCTACCATTTTTCCTCGGTCGATATAAAAAAAGAACCATCCGACATATTTCGAAAGAGTAAGCGGGTAGAACTCATATCAACAATTTATGCATAACGTTGTACTTTCGCTTATTGAAAATAGAATGAGAAGATCAAGATTTTCTAAACAAAAGTATTTCGGTAGCAAGAACGATTTTCACTTCTTTGAATTCGTAAAGAAATAAAACTGAGAGAAATAATCGAACTACCGGTCCAACTGTGTCGGGCGATTTTCCGACTACTACTGATTCTTTTGTTACTTCAGCTACGCTAACCGCATAACTCGTGAAACAATGACTCTATTGGGCGAAAAATTTTCTTGACGTGCGATTTCTCGAAACTTTGGTTCTTCGCCGGGATCACGCCATTCAACATGCCGTCAGAGTTTTTTTTTCGAGCTACGCTGCAGATAAAGTTTGCGCCAAAGCGAGCCGATGTATTCGTAATATCCGCAGGAGCCGCCCAGTAAGCAAAGATAGCTTTAAGGGCGGTAGGGTCTACTTTGGCCGTAGCTGTAGTTAGTGGTCAGTGCGTAAAAGCGTAACACTTAACTAGGCTCGAACTATCGCTCTCCTCTCTCTCTCTCTGTCTCTCGCTCGATCTCCCTCTCTCTCCCTCTCTCCTCTATCTCTCTCTTTCTCTCTTTGTCTCTCTCTCTCTCTCTCCATCTTTACATACACACCTGAGCATCACCTGAGTGATTGGTCATATTAAAAAAAAAACATAAATAAAAAATAAGTAAAAAAAGAAAATAAAAAAACGAAATCTAAAATGAAAGTTTTATTTATATTATTTCTATATATGAACGAAAGAGTCTTAGCTCAATTTTATTTCTTATCAGTAAAAGGTTTCCTAATAGCTGAGCGTTTTACAGTACGCGTCTAGCTAACATACTCCAAAAAAGCAGGCACATAAAGACTTTAATGATTTTATCACACTTCTTGCATTTAATTTTTTTTTTTTTTTTTTGATATTATGACGAAAACTCAATTATCCATTTAGATAAAAATTGTACGTTCACACTCGTCAGAAATTTTTACCATATTGGCTGTTTGTTTTTCTTGTATTATAATCACTCTGTATGATGTGTCGACTTATTAAGCACACTACTCTTTGGATATGTCATGCGAAGAGTAGCGTAAGGATTTCTTCCATAATAGGGACATATTGGGAAGGGCAAGAGTTTGTGAGCAAGTGGTGCTGCTATATTGGTTACTTTACAGTTATAAAGGGAATTCTTATGAGTTGCATAGTTCCATATAGTTTTAAATAGAAAACCTGAGAGAAACCTGAAACCATATCAAAGCCATATTCAATAATCTGGGTTTTTTCTTTTCCAAATTTTCACTGTAAGCTTAGAAATTATCTTAACGTTAAAATTAAAAAAAATTACACCTTCGAATTTAGTTTGAAGTTTTTTTTTTTTAATCACCAGCCAGGAGATGTCGTCTATACATGTAGAACGATGACAGTCAGAAAGAAGTGGGGAGAGGAAGCGAAGGGAATGATCACAATGTGGTAGATATGCACCCGACCTGTAAGCTTGGACTAAACACCAATCGCAGTTAAACTATTGGCGATTGAATTCCCGAATTCCAACTTAATAGTCACGGTTGCCTGTTCTGTAGTTTCGAATATATTCATATAACCAGCCAGCACTGAGAAGCCCATGTGTAAGCGTAAGAAATTGAAAATATTACCCTTAAGCATGCGCAAAAAATATAAAAATGTTCTGTTTTTTTTTGTAAAAATTGTGATGTGTAAGTAGAAGCTGGGTTTGTGCTTTTTGCGGCCTAACTAGTTCAGCTACACTCATATTTTTTTTTCTCTTCCTTTTTTTCCATATATATAACATGTTGTTATATATGTTATGTCAAAAAAAAGTTTTAGGTCAAGAATAATCTAAACCTGTTGACGAGTCTCGTCGTCCGTTGGAACCGTTCTTTTGTCTGTTAGTCAGTACTTATGGTCACTTTCCTATGTTCACACGCGCACACACATATATCCCGTCTTCACGAAACCTGCAGGATGCTTAGTTTTTTTGTAACATTATAATATCCTACCTTAACCTTATTTTCTTACAACCACTCCGCCGAGAGTGCCCACAATTTACAGCAAGAAGATTACAGCGATGACAGTGATGATGACAAAACGGGAACGACACATTGAAGATGACTGCATAATAGGAGAGTATAAAGACGGCCACCACCAATTGAGGTTATGAAGGACATCACAGAAAGTTTTGATTAGGCCCCCAAGTACAGGCACATGTTCACCATTGGCTTGAAAGAATTCTTTTCAATATTGTGTCGATTTGGATTTATTGGACTTCTTACAGAATTTTCTTCCAATTTCGAGATGCATAAAACACCGCATTTTCTTTCTATATTTATTTTCCTTGTTCATTAACTTTTCGATGTTAGTTCTCTGCCTTTCTTTTCAAAGACAATCAGGAAAGAAATGGGTGCATAAATTTTAAGTACGTAAATACAAAGAAATCGCTTTTGCAATTATATGTATTTATGTGTGCGATGTTTGACACAATAAAGTGTGAACATATATCACAATTGCACTGTTTTCAATTCTTGTCAACTGGTTGTCGCACTGCTGCCTTTTTCGATGTCCTCTTTTACTTTTTTTAAGACCAGAACTAACCATCCTTATGCTATGCAGACGGATGTCGGACTTTATTATCTTCTCATAATTCTCCCTCTCTCCACATAACGCTACTATGAGAGCTGAGAATGATGAAGAGAAACTTTACTCAACGCGACTCCGTTATTATGGATACGCAACTCTCTTGGGATAGAGCAGGGGCAAAGTGGACCGACGGAATCCCTCCTACCCTATGTACGCGGACGTTACAAAATAACTGAATTCATCGGAGATAGTTCATGGTATCGTCGTGTCAGTAATGTTTTGCCTGGACGTCCTACCTAGAAGGAACTTTATGAAACTATTCCGACAAGTACAGCAAATTAGCAAATATAGAAAACTATTGTAACGCAACAACAGCACATAAGAAAATTGAATAATCATTGATGTGGTACTTAAAAATGTCTCTCCTTTCACACTCAACTTAAAAATTGAAAAAATAAAAAACATTATTTTCTCTTTTTTTTGTTTTCATTGGGTGGCATTATCAAAAATTCGCGGCGTTTTTCTAGCATAAGCCACAATTAGTGTGCTTGTTATGCTAATTTGTGGCTGAATATTGTGTTTCAAATTCAAATCGACCATAGTAGTGAACAAATCTTGCAAGAATTCCGTGCGTTCATCCGGGATCATACGTCCCAGGAAAGGACAAACGGCTTCCATATTGTCTGTTTGAGGGAAATAAAACATAAGCTGTTTATTAATAAATCATACACACACACACACACACATACAAATACATTAACACACCTTTCAGTATATTAACTGTTTTATAGTCGTAAGTATCGTGACGCAATTCAACTTCAATGTGAGTAAAACCTGCTTCCCTCAACATAGTTGCAAATATATCTTGAAGATTCTTGGTGCGACAAAAAGGACCAATGAAACGCTCCACATCAGTCATACAAGATGACCACTTTGGTGATTTGCTCAACAGTAAATAAGCTTCAAATGTAGTGTTGTTTGTAGGGAATACTAAAAGACAATCACCGTTTTCTGGACGTAACAACTGATAAATATTTTCCAAAGCTTGCCTGTTTTTGTTCATCAAACGTATATTGAGTGACCGACTACACATTCTTTACAATTATTTACCTTTGATTTTGTACCCAGTGCAGGCAGTAGAATGAAGTCACATGATCAAATTGTCCTTTTAAATCGTACGGCAACTTTTCTTCTGTGGCAATGTCTAATACTCTGAAATCGCAACGCGGTTCGGCTTTAAAAATTTGTCGAGCATAGTTGCACATGTTTGAACAAATGTCGGAACAAACTAGTTTGGCGAAATTACGAGGCATTAGAGGATAAATGAAATCTTTAAGGACATCGCCTGAACCGCTACCAATATCTATTAAACTGTCCTGGCCATCCAAACGCCATTCTAATATGTTTGAATATTTTTTGAGTACACCTTCGGCGTCGTGCCTTTGCACGACATTTGCTCGATGATATAAAGCAGGCCGATTCATGTTGTTAAACAAACGTAGCTCAAATGAACAAGAGACACGGATGATGTTGCTTTAAACAAATTATTAAATGCTTTAAAATATTTAGGCGTTAAGCGCTCGCTTTTTATTACAAAGTATTTTAGGAATTAAACTTTTTTAAATTAAGCCTTTTAATGGTTGTATTTTGAATGTAAAAGTCCCGAAGTAAATAACTTTTTAAAAAGCTAAAAAAAGATCCCCGTCTTCCCGTTTCATTTAATAAAAAACGGGTTGCTTTACAAATTCATAAATGTGATGAGAAAAAAGGTAACGGCGGAATACGACTTTTTTCTTGAAATTTTTGATTACGTTTTCGCCTCTGACTTTCTCCAAAATCGATCTGGTATTGCATTTGAATTCTTGAATATTCCCGAAATATAAGAAGAGGGTTTAACGGCATGTTAAATCGCCCGATTCGAATGCAGAAATGAAATTTCGATATAAAATATTTTTGGCGACTTTGCCATCTAGTAAACGGAGAACCGGAAAGAACGGTATATGTGGAACAACTTTTCTCATCCTTACTGTCAGGTATCTGCACTTTATAAGCGAAGTGCGGGAGCATATTTAATGACGTTTTTGATGCTTTAAATTAAACCTTTTAAGATTTTTTTGCATGAAGAGCATTTGCAAAATTTAGAAAATTTGAAAAAATTAAAAATAGCCTCCGATTCTCCACGTTATGAATAAAGAAAAGTTATATATGAATTAGTATTGGATTTGATCTTTTAATTCACTTTTAATTGTTTGTTGCTGTTGCTGTTGCTGCTTTGATGTATATAAAGTAATTGAAATGTTTTTAATCGCACTTTTAGTCTGTTTACTTATCAGAGATTGCAATGACCGTAAATGTTGTTTGTGCCCGTTTCAATGACTGTAAGACGGCTTACGATTTAATATCTTGGTATATTTCTATACTTTTGCAAAACTTGAAAATCAGTGAACTGATGTTTACTTTAGACATTTTCGCTGCACTTTTGAAATATTAATAAATGCGTTTACACAACTCCTCAATTGCGGACATTTTGCATTTTTGAATTTTATAGAAGACCTGTAAAGTATGGAGGTCTGTTTAAAAAATTAAGCGCCTTTCTCTCTTAAGAATACGCAAGTTTTACATATCAATGCAAATTGTTTTCTTTCGTTAGATTATTGTCTAAGGTCCAATTAACATCCGTCTTATTAGATATTATGTCAGACGATTTTGTACGATTTGTCAGTTCGGATACATATTTATATTTCTGTAAGGTTTTTCGATAATTTTAAGTGAACGCTGGTTCGACTTTCGAACTTGGCACGAGGATGTTTTAATGTAATATTCGAAATGTATAACTTAAGAAATCTATTCTAATTTTTTTAATAGTGGGGAAAGTGTGACAATTAGGTTTTGTGGCTGCTAAGACCTTACTTCAATGCGGAGGATGGCATTCAGAGCAACTATTTCTATCTGCCGAATATAAAATAGACATTTATTTTATTAAAGTTTTGTTAAAACGATCAGTCAGACTCTCTACTTTTGTTATACCCACCACTGGGTACACTGAGGGTACACTCGTTCTGTTTTTTTCCATAATGTATGTAACACCCACAAAAAAGAAAAGCTCAGAGACCCTATAAAGTAGATATATTCTTGGTCAGTGTGAAATTCTGAAATGATTTAGCCATATCTGTCCGTCCATGCGTCCGTGTGGTGTGTGTTATTGGCACTCTTCAGGTTGCAAAAATGAAGACATCGACTTCAAATTTAGTAGAAACATTGGAAGTTTCTGCGCGCTGGTTGGTATTGAAAATGGGCAAATTCGGTCGGAGCAGAAGCGCGCAGCCGAACGTAAACTGAACGCAACACCGTTGTTTTTAACAAAAGTTTTTGGAATTTTGCTCGTTACTCGGAAAATATAAAAGTTAGAAGTCTGAAATTTTCCACATTCCTCTTCTCCTTACGTGCAAAATGGAAAACATAGCCCCTGCCGACACAAAGTTACTTTCACTTCTTTTCACTTTTTTAAGGTTTTATGCTTATTTATCGTAAGTCAAACAAGATCGAATATTTAAAACAATTTTGTACACCCCTTAAATGAAGATATATTATCTGCCTAAAAATGGATTAATTCTAAAATGAAGATGGTAGACACCGCGATTTCCTCTTAATAGGTATCAAATAAAGGAACTTGGTGAGTAGAATCCGAAAAACATGGTGGTGGGTATGCGAGATTCGTCTGCCGCCGAATAAAACTTTCTTACTTGTTTTTAAACAGACTCGACATTCCCACCTGTACCATCGTCATCTTATCTTAAGTATGTCCAGCAATCTATTTCTTCGAAATGCTTAATAATAATAATGGTGATAATAATATTAATTAATAATAATTAATAAGCGAAAATGTTGCAATCATCCATGGTCCACTATTCGACAGCATACATCACTATGCTTAATGCAGTTATTCATGTAAGGACTTGGGACGAAAAAGTGTGGCGATATGACTATTTTCAATACCGTCCATCCTTGGGCTAAAACACGTCCGTGTACCGCATTTCATCAATATATCTGAAAATCTGTAATCTGTAGGTTGAGCACAAGAAAAAAAGCCCGACGAAAGGACAGAAAAGTTAAATAAGTGATTCCAAAAAGTAGGTCTGCCTTAAACCGCACAAACTTACTATATCCTTGTTCCACAAGCAATGTAGGACATAAGTACACATGCTTTTGCGCATGGCTTTTTTCTTCTGCATTCTTCTTGTGATAAACAAAATTAACGATGACTTTATTTTGGCATTGTACAAAAATTGACGGTCTATGACCCATGCAAAAGCTTCCCGGAATTAGATCTGTAATTCCCAGGTTGTTCACTTGGTTGGAATAAAACAAAACCATCAACGGCGTCACACACTTTTGTAAATTTGAGATCATACAGAAGATAGATTGGTTTAGCTTATTTCGGTTCGTGGCTTGAGAAGGCAAGAATAATGCGCATCTGTTATTCTTTTATTGGGGATCATAGAATCAAGAGAATAAGTGATATAGCTAAATCGGGGCCGTTTATATGTCAATGGATATCGCAATATTCTTGTGTAAAAGCAAGGTCGAGGGATATGCAAATTCACCCCAGTCTGCGAGTGAGATGCTTTTTAAAAAGATGAAAAACATTGAAACCTCAGTGATTGCTGAAATTTCATTTACTCGAGATCGCAACACTTTTTGTTCTGAAATTATCGATAAGTGTTACGTTGGGAAATATGTCTCAGGCTGAGACTAAATTATCCTTTAAGAAGCCAATGGTTATGTCTTTCTGTTTTTTCAGATCGATTGTTGCAGCGATACAGGCATCTCGTCCATCGTCCATTCGTCCATCCTGGCGCTCCCTTTTCCGGGATTACAGATTGTTTGGTAACGGCTCACACTTGGTGAGATGTACAGTTTATATAGTATGCTGATGATAAATATAATCTTGTGTTTTCTTCCTGAAATAAATATGTGTGATAAAGTCGGCTTATGCGGGTAGACAGTGAGAAAGAGGATTCCCCTTCCAGAACTTCCATTAGGCTTTTTCGCTTGTTATATAGCAAGTTTAGGTAAAAGATCGACCGCAACGTTGAGTGCAGAAAATATATTGACGAATTACGAGAGATCTTAGCAACAAATTTTTTCTTTGTTTTTTATTATTCATCGAAACACACGGGAAGATCTAAAATCCTTTTAATCAGAGTGGAAGAAAACAGAAAGCCAGGGAAGTTAGAAAAGCTAATATAACAACGAACCGTTTACATATGTCAGTGGAGTTTTCTAAATATAAACACACGCAACTTTTATTTATATGTACACATACATGTACATTTATGTGTATTTAAAGTTAGTTGTGAAAAGCGCTTATATTTGTAGCTTTGTAACAAATGACGGCTAAAGGTTGTGTTTTCGCCTTTTCTTTCTTCCTAATGAGTCGGATAAAGTGATTTTTAATGGTTAGACTTCGTCAGTATTCACCTAACGGGTCGAGTGGAATACTTGAAAATTATTTAAAGTTTATCTATTTACTTTATTGCTATTGTTAGGGCTCTGCTATACGCTCTGTGTTGTATTCTATTTTGCATGCTAAGAAAACTGTGCATATGTTTAAGCAGAGAATGAATTAGGCAAACAATAACCGATTGAGAAGGCATGTGAATAGTAATCACATGTATAAAATCTTGGAAAGGTCCCCTTTTGCCTTTCAAATGTGTAAAGTAAAAGAAATTGAAAACAATATAACTGTAAAATGGGTGTATGGTAGTATAAATAAACATACGACCATGTAACTACACGTACAACGTACAAGAAGGAATGGATTTCTAATGTCCCAAAAGGGAATATTTATGTGTGCTAAATACATATGAGATTTAGAACTGTGGAAAAGGAAAGAGGAAAGCAAAAGGCAGTAGAAGAGTGTGAGAGAGAAGAGAGAAAGTCAGCGTTCATGTAAAAATATTAAGGTTCAACTACACTTTTCTCCTGTTGTACGCGGAACTAAGCATAACCCCTTTGGTCTTTGAACACCTTTCGTTTAAGAAATCTTTCTTTAAATTCGTTCAATGATCTTGAAAAAGCGCTAGGAATGTTATTTTTATGCTGTTGACAACTTGGTTGAGGAAAAGAAAGGCACTGCTACAGAAAAGAATTGAAAACTGATTCCACTCAATATAGTTTATATTCCACTCTATATTATTTGTGATACTAGCTTGTGTTAATTGCACACAGGCGAATTGAATGCAGGCGAACGAGGGCAACTTAAAATAAATCCTCTTTTTTATTACACAATTCGATGTAGTATGATTTTCTAAATCGATGTACATCTGTCTGGTCTGGTTCTTCTATCTGCTGTCTATCAAGCTGTTGTTGCGACAGCAACTTAAAGGAGCGCTGCGGTAGCGACATGAATTATAAGGGAGACAGTCCCAACATATTCAAAATCGGCAAAAAACCGTATAAATTATAAAATCGCTCATTACATCATCATTCGTATTATCTAGAAATTACATTTACAAAATGAATTTATGCGAAGTACAGTTAAAAAACGTCTTAGACAGATTAGTGCACATAAATGCTTATACATGAAATGGAGCAATCGGAGTTGTATTTATCAGTCTGTCCATGGCAGTGTTGCCAAACATTTAGTCTTCATAATTTTTACTAATTTACTAAATTTGGAGAACATTGGGTTACCCCGCAGAAGAGTTTTTATAAGAAGTAAGCCTTCATATGGCCGAAAGGTATAATTTTTAAGTCTTTATATAATTGCTAAACGTAGACCACCTTGTGTTACTCCTACCATAGAAAAGTTTTAATTAGGAGTAAGCCTTTCAGAGTGTTCATGTGCTGCCACTGTTGCGTAGGATATTTATGGTCGGCATTGTTCCATGTTCCTATAAATATTTAACTTATTTTTTATTTGCGTTAAAAAGTCTTCATTCTGGTGCTATTAGTGCTATTAGTCTTTGAAAATCAAAGGAGGATTAGAACAGCTTCCTTTTAGACTACTCAACACTGAAACTCATTGAAATATCGTGTGAATAGATACTTAAACTGTTAGGTTGTTATGAGCATACGTTTAACTCAATTTTGAATCATTTTTTTTGCAAATAGTTGCAAAACTTATGGTTTAGCGTCAGCCACCATATTTGATCGTCTCTTCGGGGACTTATGAAATCTGTTTCGAAAGGACTATAACCTTTATCCTTTTGCAATGGACGCATTTTTTGGTAGCGCTGTGAGAAAGGGAACATCAAAGTATCAATTTTGTGAAAACTTCCGTTTTGTCCTTAACTTGCAATAGCTGGACCTTACAAGTCTTTTAATAAATCTGAAAGTTTCTATTGGCATAACGTAGTTGTAAATAAAAATTTTCCGTCTTTGTTTTCTATATTTGCCAAGCTATGCAGTTCACTCGCAATGCGAATTTACTACAGTCGGTCATTTAAAATGTTGTTTGCACGCAATCTTTTCTTAACGTCAGTCTTGAACACAAAAAATCAAAGTAGAAAAATAAGCGCGCTTCCAACAAGGCCTAGGTGTATGTGTACAAAAGTGCACGATGATTTGTTGTTATTGATTAGTTCGGACAAGTGCTTGTAAAAATAAGGACTTAAGGCAAACAATAGACAAACAGTTACTTAAATAGCAGGCTAACAATGAAGAAAAGGCTAATGCATGTATAGGAGAGAAAGTGTGTGCAAACATTAATTAATCGCATAAACTTCTACAAAATCTGCCTTTTTCAATTTTCTTTTTCTAAAAATACCTAAAAATACCTAAAAAGAAATACAGTAGTGCCTCATAAATATCTATATATTCGCATATAAATGGGTGTTTGCCTGCATACATGACGACAATGATAAGTATTTAAAAGTTTCTCCTTTCACTGAATAACACACAGTGCGCGCAGCGATATGTGTGTGTGTGTTTGGGTATGTGCATTTGATGAATATTTAATTAAGCATAAGAAATTATTATTGTTGTTGTTACTCTTTTATAAATGTCTAACTTGTGTAGCCCTTAAGTAAAATCTTTATGAAAAAATTTTTTTTTTGTTTTTCTTTAAACAAACTTTTCAGTTTTCTTAGGGAATCAAAAGAAAAACATTGGAATTTGCAGGAAAAAGCGCAAAGCAGTAGAGAAAAATCAATTAATGAGTTTTGTGGTTTTCTTTTTCCTGCTTCGGTAAATGGAAACCGTTATCATCAAATTTGTATCAAAAACACACCTTTTTCTCCTAAGAGTCGTTTGCTGGGTTTCTACCTCCTTTTGGTTTAGTTCCTTTTAAAAGCCGCAAAAAAAGTATTTATTCACTGAAAATATAGATCTCTTTTTCTATGTAGGGTTGGTTTACATTTTTTTCCGCTGTTTTCTGTGCCTTTCATAATTTTCTATCATTTCTATCATTGTGTTAGTTTTTCTATAATTTTTCATACTTTTTTTTTCTATTTGCTTTTTCTTTCCTCATAATGCAACGTTTTTCTTAAATGTAATTATTGTGAGAAAAAGTTTAATTAAAAAAAATTTTTTTTTTTCTAACCAATCGTAAATGAAGACATATTTGTTTTTTTATTCAGTTTGTAACAAGCAAAATATACTTTAGAGGAATAAAGGAATAAAGGAATCAAAAGATACTTTTGAAAGTTTTTCATTAAGGATGTGCTTCCATTCTGTTTCAGCTCCAATGATATCGGATGTCGAAAATATGCACTTCGGCCAGCTTTTTCTAGTATCAATACTTGACATAAATTGATTGTTGCGATACTCAGTATACGTATCTGTCTTGTACCGAGCTTAATCGACAAGAGAGGGAGAGACAGAAAGTGAAGGGAAGGGGGAGTTCAGAACTTTACCAAAATTCTCGAAATCTTAATTTTATTTTGTTATTATTATGAAATTACTTTGTTCGCAGAAGACAAGTCATGACATATGTACGACATTTTGCACATTTGGCTAAGGTTTTTGGCGGTTCTTTAATCGGTTGGGATGTTACACGCACTTTTGTAAGAAAGGCACATAACTTGTGAGATTTTTTACAATGTATGCCGTTGCTTGATTAAATCGTAGGCTTTCCATTGAAACGTGAAAACATATTGGAACGGAAACTCATGGAAAATCCGAAGAGTTATGAAGCTGAGCACCACAATAAAAAGACTTTATGATCGTGTTCTCTATGAGATTTGATGTCCCTCAAAATGTTTCTTTCGTTTATGGAAACCTTTAAGGTTTGTAAACTACGCAAGTCATAATTTAGCATAAACGCTTTAAGTTTTTCTTCTTTCAAGGCAGCAATTAAAAATGGATCCAATTCGCCTCAAAATGTAACCACAGAGTAATTAATATTCAATAAGCTTTCAAGTATTCTCTATGTTCAACAAAACAAGTATAGATTTAAATTTAAGGTGATTGAGTACAAGCTTAGAGAGTTAACAACATATCCATCGAATCTATTCACATTTTCGATAAAGCCCCATAAGTTGATTTATTGTTAACAGGACTTAAAAAGTTACAAGTAGATCTTATAAATGCAACATACTATATATTAATATGTGGCGTCTATCGATCAGTTCGTCAAGCCCTTTGCCAGCCTTTGTAGATAGTCAAGTACGGTTAAAATTTTTCTGGGCGTACCAATTATTGGTTGTTGGTTGGCCAAATTGATTGAAGATAGCACAGTATAAACTGCTTCTGAACGCCTCTGTATTCAAAAGGAAAACAACTATATTTTTCGCAATTACTTATAGACGACGAACTAATAAAACTATAGAAGTTTTTCTGTGTACTCCCCAGGTGATCTAACAGCAGTCAAGCAATAATAAGGAAAAATCGGTTATATTCGACCAATACTGAACAAATGTCGGTCATGTTATAGATATATGTCGGCCTATTATAGATAGGGCACCAAAATTTAATTTTTTCGCACATTTTTTAGTTTCTTGAGCTGTTTTTCGTATTTCTTTCAAAGGTGAAGGCGATGGTGGATGTAAGACTATCACTCATACCCGAACATAATGTTTTCAGTTTTTTCATGTTCACATTGTTTTGTCGTTCGTGCATTCATGCATAAATATGGATAATGAACCCTTAAGCTGGCGTTTTGTCTCCTAAATATTCACAATTTCGTTAAAATAATTAAGAAAACACAAAAAAAAAAAATGTATAAAAATTTTCCTCTTCGCAATTCGTCCCTTTTGCTAGTTTTTCCAAAGAAAAATTTTTTGTAAACAAAAAAAGTGCAGTAAACATCGTAAAGAAGCGTCCATTTCCATTCAAGCTAAGGGTTTAAAAGAAATATTTTCCAAAAAAAAAGTATGCAACCTTTTATTTAGAAAATCAACATTAGAGCAGAGCCCCTTTGAGGAAATATAATCTTGGGAGAGAATGATTTGATAAAATCATTGCTTTACAAGCAAATCGTTTCAAAAGTGCGCCTGAAAATTTCATAATCATGTGTAGACAGAGCAGCAGCGAATTTCGGTTTAGCGCCGGTAATGTTTACTGGATGCAATGAGGCTGAGTGTTGTTATACTGAAAAATCAACCTGCGATAACGATTTCAGATGCTGCAGCCCGATTTCCTGTAAAGGTCGATACCATAGCATCAGTTATTGATGATCCCGCTCCTAAGTTAATTTTATGAATTGATTTTGTTGCGTTCGATTTGCGCATTATGGAAGCAGCCCACGGTATGTTGATAACCTTAACTGGTAGCGTTGCAATTATTTGACTTTGCGGTTGTTTTCCTCTACACCGTAGTTTGTTGTTTGTATGTTGTCGGTGTTTCATCACCCGGCACAATGCATGAGCACTTTTCTTCGCATCGAGTAGAAAAGAAAGAAGGCCTTGACTAACCGAACTCAATTTATTCAAACCTTCCAAAAACTGTACACGCCTTAACTTATATTCTTGCGTAAAGCTCAAGTACACTACTTTCTGGGATAACACTTTTTTTGAGGAGGTATGGAGAGTTTTTGAGAGTATTACAAGCGTTGGAAGATAAAGCAGCGCCATCTATTAAAGATACCGCCGGAAGAGGAACACCCTGTCGTGGGTATAAAAGTGACCTATTGAGTGCTTTGTTGGCTTAAATTTGGCCGAAAGGTGTGTATTAGACTACTTGTTATACATTGACGTTATACACAATACGTTATATTTATTATATTTTCTTGTTAATATCCCGTCCAAGTCCAAATAAAATCAAAGCTGCTAAACGATGGAAAAGTTTTTTGTGTCTTCTAAGAAACCATGTGCCTCTAAAGCTTTCTCAATGGCTTTCCGTCTTGTGAAATTGACAAGAAACGCAGTCGCCACGTCAAAGGGGGCTCAACGATCGTTCAGTGTCTCCATACTTTTTAAATAACAATATTTGCCGCCTATCTGTTTATATGCTGGAGTAATTAAATGCATATACACACAGTATTTGCATTATATTAGATCGGGCCTCAAACAAACCACACGTCGAAATAGTCATTAAAAAAAAGGGCAAAAAATGCAAACACACATACACACTCTCACGCACACTAATGTTTATAATCAGTTTTAAACAATTTTAGCATTTGCCGCAAATGCAACCAAACACTACAGTAACAGCAGCAGTTAACCGCCGTATAAAAAAAAAAAAAAACTAAAGCTTAACTTTATTAGAAAGCAATCATTTATAATCACGAAAACTCTCCGACATTATGTTCTGCATAAAAAACGAAGAAGGAAAAACGTTAAACAAGAACAAACTTTAATTGAATGGATAAAATTATTTTTGAGTTAACGTCAGCAAGAAAAAAAGAAAAAAAAAAAAGAGAACAGAAAAAACCTCACATTGAATCATGGCATAGAGGCAAAAATGAACCAACACATGCCTAAACATTATGAAATACACATGCACACTTTAAATGCATAGATTACAACTGTTTATGTGCTTGTGTATGTGTGTATGTATTTAAAATATATAACTACAGGAAAAACTTACAAGTTGTACAACAGAAAATGTCATTAATTTCGTAGCAGAACAGTATTGCCCACCAAACACTTGATGTTGTTGCTGAGAAAAATACAGAACGCACACAAGCGCTTATGCATCCTATATACAAAGATGTAACATACATTCATCTACACAAACTACTGTAATGTACAATATCGAGAACAGTGACAAAGAAGTTATGGAAAAGTTTTGTGAACATTCACTCATCCAACGATATCCAGCATACACAAGATGCTCACTGCTACTTTCCTTGGCATAACAGCCCAGTTTATAAGAATGAAAAACAGCTTTGCCTCAGATACATTATTTCGTTTCTGTTTTTTTTTTGTTTTTGTTTTCGTGTAGTTGTTGCTTGAGAAAAAAAAACTTACTTTCCACTCTAAAAGAGTTGGTTACTCGGCATGGTTGTTGAAGATAAGATATAAGGGGGTGGGGACATGGTATGGTTTATTACTGAACTTCTATGTACGTATAAGTGGGGGGAGGCAGGAAAACTTTCAAATAACTATGCACACAACCAATATCGCCACCAACGCTATATAATATTTAAGTGTTTATTTGGCCGCATCCTTAAGTTTTTTTTTTTTTTGCTTGCTTTCCAACCCTCTCCACCCCATATACGTTCCATGTATAAAAGATTTGTGTGCTCATTAAGTTTTTGGTGTGAAAATCAAGATTTCGAGTTTATTGTAAGGGAAGGAGTGTGGATGTATGTATATGCGTATGACGTACATGGTATTTAATGGCAATTAAAAATAGTTCGGTCTCTTTAGCTTCCTTTTCGTAGCATTCTCCCCTATAAGTCTTATGTAATTTATAGTGTGTATGATATAATTTTCTTTTGTTTAGATTTTGTTTATTAGAAATTTTACATAAATTAACTTGATTTTGTTGTTGTTCATTTATAATTCCAAGAACCTTACAAGTTTTTCGACATCTTTACACATATAGTATATAAATAAAATATTTTATTTACATCTTGGTCGGTTATTTATACATATGTAGTATAGATGTCCACCCCCAGGCGTCGCTTTCTTTCATAATCTTTCGTAAGAATTTAATGGATAATAAAAATAGTTTAAGACACAATCATAGAAATATTTCTCTCTCTCTCTTTGTGGAAAATATATTTTTATTCTTTGATGATTTTAATTATGTGCGATCACGTTTTATTATTATTGTGTTTATTATCGACCAAACGCACATATCTACATAATATGATGCGTTCCTTTAAATCACATTTCGCTAGTAATTTAATATTGTTTTTTCATTTATTTAATTAAAAAAGAAGAAATTTGTTATTGTAGCATACATAAGCACAATAAAGTTTCAATAAGAAACCAGACTGCGTGACGAACCATTTCCTGACAAGTGACGGTAGACAATTGCAGTGCAGCAACCTATGAAAGAAAGTGAACAACCTAAGTATAAGTATAAGGTTCAGCCGTCTCCCCTTCCATAAAGTAAATTTTAAGGAAATTCCAAACGATTTTATAAACTTGTTTTTGATATGAAAATCAATTAAAAGTGTATTTCCCACCCCATATTTCATCAATGAGCATCATATAGGCACATTAAGCAACCAGCGTTTCTTTAATTATCCAATACAATAATTAGCTACCAGACATATACTATTGAATCCTAGGGAAGGGATTATTTTAAATATTTATATGTGAGACGGAGTAGTGGGGCTAGAAGGCGTTTGTAGTAACAACGTTGTTCGTGGAAGTCGCAACGTATGTAGATTTATTCTTTCCTCGCTTTCTACAATTTTTTATCCGTTTGCTGTCTGCTTGCTGCGGAATAATCACAGAATTTAGTTGATTTCCGAATAAAAATCAAGTTTTCATAGCACATCTTGCTGTGAAATTTTCTTTTTAACATTTTGTGATGCGTTATGAAGGAGTTCAGCAATAAATAATAATCGCAAATAGCTGAGATGGTTTTGAAAAAATTCCTTTGTTATGGAATAATGTAAAAGGTACTAATAATAGAATATTGAAAATAGACTTAACAGTTGTCAAATGGATTTTTTTATGGGGCATAAGAAAGTCCCAATAAAGGAAAGCCTTCGTCAATATGGATGCTTATGGATCATATGTAAGTGTGCGTTGAAATGTTGATATGTTTTAAAAATGAACGCAACTTGTCCAAACAAAAAGTATAAATAAGTATTTATATATGTGCACTTGCACGCATATACAGCGACAGCGTCAAATGCTACGCATGCAAAATAATCGAAGCTAACCATAAATATATCAATTTTTTTTTTATATGAGCATCAGTACGGTGTTTGTTATCAATGAAAAGCGTTAAAAACTCCTTTGGGCATCATCATCGTCATCACTATATGCCATAGAGGAGGGGGACATATGTATATACGTGTATGCGTCAGTTTGCAATTGAATGAATGTCGATTTCACGTGACAATGTCTTTCAAGGATTTTATGTGTGTTTTTTTTTACATTTTTCAGCAAAGCTCTTTGGATTCCCAGAAAAGTAATTTCAATGCTTATATAATCTGCTATGAAATCATTGTATTGAGATAAACCTGACATGTAGATGAGCAAATGATGAGCTTTTGCACTTCGTGTTTATGTATTTATCATATTTATGCTAAAAGGGTTAATACAGTTAACCTCTGCTTACTCAAAATTTCTTATCATAGAAGGGTGAAAGATAGCAAAGTTATGGTTGACATTATTGATTGTTTATGTGTGATATTCGATATGCGTCAAAATTCAATAATAGAAGAAAAAGTTTTATCTCGAGGACGGATGCTGAAGTTTTATGATTTCAGTTGGTTAAAAGTGAAGGGACAGTGATTAAATTATATAGGGAGAGAAATGGTTTAACCGTTTGAGTACCAAGCAGCGCGATCGCGCTGTTCAGATTTCATGTCGAGAAAACCCAGACAGTTTTGATAAAAAAACTGTCGAAGAATCCCAAGCAGCGCGATCGCGCTGTTCAGATTTCATGTCGAGAAAACCCAGACAGTTTTGATAAAAAAACTGTCGAAGAATCCCAAGCAGCGCGATCGCGCTGTTTAGATTTTATTTCAAAACTGCGCTGCGTGGGATTCTTCGACAGTGTTTTTTCAAAACCGTCTGGGACTCAAACAGATAATGGTTCACATTGATCAGGTTTTCATTTTGATCAGTTCTGTATAGTCTACTAAGCTAATTTTTTTTTTTGATATTAAAATCAATTAACAAAAAGTCCAAGATTTGCAAGTGCCCTTAATACTTAGGAGTAGTAGTCGGTAACCTGCATTATATGGAATGTATACAATATGCTGCAGGAAAGCCGGTCTAGATCCAATCCCTTTTGGCAAGGGTGACTCTATGTACTAAAACCTTGACATTCCCATCAGCTGTGTTGCACGCCAGCCCAGTATGGATTGACGGCTATAAGTGAAGGCGACCTACAGGAAAATGGAGGGTTTTTACCGTTTTAGCGCCCTTGAAAAATATGAAGTTTCGCTCCATATCGCAACTGGAGGCCTTAATGATCGCGGACTCGATCCCGATGCATCCGTAAACATCGTGGCCGCGAATCGTGTATCCCCCTAAGTCCCCCTGTCTATTTCTTTCTCTTTTTCCACTTCTTTCTGACCGTCACCGTGCTACACGAATAGCGGAGATCTCTTGAGCGATTATTCCGACCTAAAAAGAACCAAAAAAATATGGAAACGAAAAATTCACATAAAAAAACTTATTCCAGAATTCAGAGAATGGTTGCGACATAAAATTAGCACAAAATTTTATAGACGAAAAAAAAAGATTTAATAAAGTTTAACAAAATAGAATTGTAGTTAAAAATTCTCCTTTTTCGTTTACTTTATTTCGTGCTGTATATGGCATAATACAGAGTTTTCTAATCGCCCATGTTCTTGGAGTGGTTCTACATAATATTGCCATCTGGGAATAAAGCCCTTTAGTTGTATCGCCAATTAATAGTAAACAAGTAAAAAATCATAATCGGTTTTGACTGAACCTTTTATGCCCATCGCCTTTTGTATTGAAATAGAATACGTAAACATTTGTTGACGCATATTGTGAGTAAAAAATAAAATAATTATATTTTTGTTTTTGTAAGCAAAGGTGTTTTTCTTTACGTTGTATTGTGTACGAGTACCTCGTGACCGATTCAACGTCACTTTGCGTGATATCTTCATTTTTGCGTCGAGGCAAATAAAGGTACGGATAGGAGGATGGATGGATGGGCAGACAAATCTGCTCAGATTTTGGAAAACCTCCTTACCGTCAAGTAAAGAGATCTAAAAATTTAGCGCAATAAAATCGTATTTTTATTGAAAGTACGAAAACCATACATTTATTTTTTTTTTTATGTCACGTTAACTATTGATTTGTCAGCACGAAATTTTCTATGATTTTTTTATTTATTACAAGGTATGTAAGCATAAAGCAAAAATTCGCCCACGCATAGAAGACACAGATATCTAAGGTTGTGTTTTTTTTTTATATCGTGGATATCTCGCAGCAATAAACAGTCGTGATACCAACACAAGTCGCAACCCAAAAATAGTTTTGATAGCAATGAAAATGTTAAGTTTGCGCCAAACAGAGAGTATTCGGCGGCAGCATTTTTTCGTTACTCAAATGATTCAAAAGAAAGTCTTCGTGTCCTAAATGAAAAGTGGATTTATTTTGAGAATCGCAAACGTAAAAATTCATAGGTAGATATAGGTGTACCATCCACATCGACGGGGAGACTGCATAACTTCGGCAGAAAGATGACATTCTGTGTTTGGTGGAACCAGAACGGTGTGAACGTTTATTAGCTGCTTAAGTCTAGTGCAACGGTAACCAACAACAGTGAATCGATTTGAAATTTTCGTTGCTCAAAAAGTAGCGAAATGTCAAAAAAGACATCACAAGGTCATTTTTTTACATGACATCCGTCCGTACATCCGTACAGAGAAACTGGTTCGCGATACATTAGATACACTCAACTGGGATGTGTTAGCTTATCCTACTTACTCTCCAAGCTCCTGTGCTTCCGATTATCACTTGCTTGCATCAACGTGGGAAACGTACTTTTACTGATTAGCGCTTCGCTTTTTACGCAAATGTAGGCAAATGGCTTGGTGATGAGGTTAGTTTGCCTCAACAAAGAGCAATTGTTTTTGTGATGTGACCAACACAAACTGTCAGGCACGCGGAAAAGGTGTTTAGCTAACGAAGCGCAGTACTTTGAACAAAACATTTTTCACTAATAATAGTTAATAATTAATGAATAAAAGTGCAATACAATGCAATACAATAACGTTTCAAAGTGCGCTAAGCAAACACCTGTGTGTTTATTGGAAAAATTGCACTTTAATTTAATTATTAACAGTGACGGTTAACTATTATTGATTGTAGCTTCACATATTCATGCCTGTTATGCGGTAGGGGGATGACGAGCTTTCTTAAATACTTTCGAGTTTTCGAACCTCGTCCCTGATAACATTGAAGTCTTCCAAAAATTAATTAACATTTAACATTCGATTATTATGAACAGGAGAGCATTTTATCGTACTTTATGGAAGCGAAGATCTTATGAAATAATCAGAAATCCCTCTTTCACTGGATGAAAGAGAAATCTTTTATAGAAACGTGCCAAGTCGGTTATAGTTCACAAGTCGCCGTTTCCTTGTAAATTTTAGGTTCCTCAAGGTGTCCCGAAAGAGAAAAGAAACTATTTCCTGCTTTCTGCAGGACGAATAGGACTGCTTTTGCCCATAATGTCAGAGGCTAGATATGTTTCGCATAAAAGTATTTCCCGTAAGAGTATTTCGTAATGCTTTCGGTTTCGGTAGCACATACTGATCTAAATTTTATTACATCTTCGATAGGCTTGTTTAACACCGCTAACTGTTAATAATGCATTTTTTGCACCTAGTCTAAGGTGCAGGGAGATTTCTAAGTAGTTTTTGAAAATTTTGCAGGCGCTAAGATTTTCCTGCCGGGCTCGGAAAGTTCAAGAAGATTTTTTTTTCCGTTCAATAAATATTCGCCGGCGTACTCTAGCTAGCGATCAGTTATTCGTATATACCGAGAAAACAACTAGCGCGATGGATTATCGAAGTGAAATTTCTTTAAAATCGTTTGTGAAAACAGTGCAAACTGTAAACTGCTTACGATGAAAGGCCGCTAAGTAAATTGTGCAGGCGCGCACATTGTCGGATGTTGTTGACTTGCAGCTTGTAAAAAAGACTTTTAAATAAAAAAATTTAATTTAATTTAATTTTAATTTAATTAAAATACAATGCAATAGATTATGCTTAATAGCGCTATAGAATTATATCAAGCAAACATATTAAGAAGAAATCAACTCTTTTGCATAAATTCATTTCATTTATATCTAGACATTTCTTCACTACGCGTTTGCGAAGTTGTCGACCAAATGCAACTGCTTTCCGATTCTCTATCATCCTTCCGCCAGGGATCTTTATCAGTCCCATATATTCAAAGACGCAAACATAGAAGCAGTGCGACGATAAGTACTCATCCTCATCGTTCATTTTAATGTCGAAAACTCTCTTGGCGATGTCTGCATCTGACGCGTTGCCTTGGATCATTGGATTGAGTTCGTTTTTTATCCTTGCTTTCGTCCCACATTCGCTATAAGCATCATGTTTCAGAGTATCCGGACTTTGCTTAGCATTGTGCGTGCTGGCAAGAATAATTATTGCTAGCAAGAAAATGATTATCAAGAATTTCATTATTTGTGTTTATTTCTTCTGCTTCGAAGAACTTGATGAAATCGAAATTTGCTTCTTATTGTTGAGTAATTCTATCAGTAATTTTTACTTATACAAGATCTTTTATATATGTTACATAAATTCAATTTTCACCAGTCAAGGTTAATTAATGTTTTTATGCGTTTCTAATTTAATTTAAGAAAATAAAAACTTGAAAAAAAGCTTTGATTTTTTAGCGGTTCTGCTCGTATGTACTGTGCGAGTTCTACTAGCTGCTGTTGAAGTTACTTGCTTGCGAAGTCAAGTATGTCTATGTAATTAGATTTTTACTGTTTTCATTCATTCTTACATCATTTGTAAAGTAACGGTGCACACCGAAGTAATAGAGAGCAAGTAAGAACACTTAATTTACATGTGGCAACCTTCTGAGCTTTGTAAACGTCTTGATAAAACTCTTCAGTGGTGGGTATAAAAATGGAAGCAGTTTATAGTGAATGGAGTATGATAGATATCTTCTTATTGTGGATGTTTGAAAAAAGCTTACTAACCGGATGTTAGCACTAGATTACTGATTAGATTTTGTAAAGCACGCTGGATTGCCATATACCGAGCTTAATGAAGTAATGTTTTTTCACCAGATTTGGATAAAGGTGAGAATTCTGGAATTAATAAGGGAGCGTCATTAATCTTAGATAATTGAGTTCACTTATAAAATAAGGGAGTGAGCAAAGACGTTTAAGAGGAAAATGATCGTGACTGTGATGGTAATTCGAATGAAGAGAAAGCAGTTTCAAAGCGAATTGATATAGTCCTTGAGTAGGTGGAAAATTAGTTAAGAGTTCCTGGCAAAATGATCCGAATGTTGAACGAGTTCTCCGTTTTGAGTAATATATATATTAATAAAAGCCCCCCTTTACTGTGAGAAAGTTTCTAAAGGTTTGACTGAAATCACTTGATTGTCAATTACAGATCTCTTTAACAAGATACGTTGATCATATATTGATAAAACTCGTCAATCTTAATAGCAGACTTAGGAAGAAACGGTTGCTAGTATGGTGACGTGCTTCTCCAATGAAGAGTTCTATAGTCGGTGATTAAGCGGTGGTTGAGCTGTAGTTACTTGTGTTTACAGCATCTAAAACAAGCAAGATGTTAAACCCAACTTCACTATCTTATTAGCCTCATAAGTCTAATCTGTCGACCAAAAAAAAATTTGACAAAAGCTTATTTGTTAAATAAATTTTTAATACTAATCGTCAAAGATGGAATTTGTAGAAATTAAATTAAAAGCCGTATTGTTATCTAATATGCATTTAATCTATTTTCTACAAACGTTGGCCTTGGTTACCCAATAATATATGCATATAAGAATCTTGCGAGCGTTTTCTTAGAAGTAAAGACGTGAAGCGAGGAGAGACATAAACCGACATTTAAGCTACCATCGCTGGTAATAGACAGCTAGATTTTAATCTCCATTTGTAAAATTTGCACAAGTGAAATGAATTTGCTTTATACCTAGACATTACATTCAGACTGATTTTATATATTTCCTATAATGTCTTATTTTTATTTTGCATTGAAATAAATTTATGTATTACGTTTTGTTGTTTACTTTTTGTTTATTTTGTTGTTTCACTTTCTTCTGTATACATCTGAGAAACAGCGTATGACAAGTAATGTACTATTGTGCATAGCGAAAATCTGCTACGATACTAGAAAAAAAGTTTAAGTAAAAAAATGATTGGTAGTAGGTTTGGCCTCCTTGACAGCAGACTTGTGATAGCAGAAATCGTTTTTTTTTTAGTAGTCGTTTGATAGAGTCTAGAAATATTTGAGCAATATTCTCTACGATCTCTCCATTGCAAAATTTCATGTCCGCTAAGACAGATTTCGCGTTATTTTGTTATTACCGGTCTTAACTAAAACAACGGATGTACGTAAGATTTCTCAAATCTGTACTTTTGGGTATACAGAAACCTATCAAACGCTAACTGCTTAAGGAATATGTAGCAATCTCTTCAACTAGGGGAAGCGTGTTCCACAAAAATTGTTTGAGTGCAGCAACACAACACAGCACAGCAAAGCAAATTACTAACAAATTTTTTTTGAAAGGTTTACTTGCAAGGAACTCACTTTTCCCTATATATGATCTCGCTAAGCTTCTTTTCTAATGAAATGTGATGAATCTTTTTTTATACATTCGTAAAGTTTTCATCAATTGTTGTAAGAGACGAACGCTTTGTTTGTTTGTAGAAAAAAAAAAACCAAAATATTTTAAGCTGCCTCTAGCAATTATATGCTGACCGCCTTTTCCTGAGACGTTTAAAACTAAACAAAAAAAAAAGTAAATAATATTTTCATCTAGTAAAGCCAATTGAAAGCCTTTTATAAAGGCCTTATAACACTTTATCAAGAAACAACTTCGTCGTCCAGGTTACAAAAAAAGAAGAGAATTTGTGCATTAAAATCAAAATTTGAAACAATTTTAATTTTGCTTTATTTACGATCTGCCGCACAACTCCGACAACACCAACAACAACAACAACAACAACAGAATTAAATTTCATTTGATATGAATTTATGAAAATTTCAATCGCTTTTGGGCTAATTTTAATTCAATTGCAAACAGTCAAGTATCTAAACTCTCACTTGACATTTAAATAATATTTTCATTTTAACAAACATCAAACATTAAACTGGTTTTGTGAGTTTTACGTGTATGAATGCATGTACATACGAATGCTGCATATAACTTTTGTTTTATACGACAGGGTGTTGTAAATGGCACTTGTTAAGTGCGTTTGGATAGAAAACAGAATTCGTCATCAAGGCGTCGGAACTGCGCTTTAGGCAATTTCAGAAAATGATTACATGTACTCGAGACACTCGTCAAAATTTGTTGTTGACTCAGTCTCTCTCACTGACATTAATTTAATTTTCTTTTTAGTTTTATGAATGTTTTTGCTGCAAATGAACATTGGTGTTGAAAAAAAAGATGTGTTTGAAAGCACACGTTTTTTCTCTTTTTGATTTTACTTGATTTTATACAACTGACTAACTTTCGCACAAAAAAAGCAAACGAAACAAGGAAAAACAAATTTATAAATTCATGTGTAAAATATACGAGTTGCGTTGCTTGCTCTTCCAAATTGAAAAGTTCAAATTGAATTTGAATTCAATTTACCGGAATTCAGGATCAGCATATACGCAAAAGTGCGTTGCTCTCGAAAGGAGGGCTTAAAAAGTAAAATTGTCGCTAAGCTATACACAATCGTTTGGTTTATATAAGTGAATCAAATTTATTTAATTTTATTTTTATATTTATTTATTTATTTATTTTTTTTTTCAATTATATTATGTTTGCTTGAAAAGACATAAAACAGCGGAAAATATCTGAAGATGTGGAAAGCGAACTTATTATACTTGAAGGCATAAAATCATTAGAAAAACGTTACCTATCGTTAATGTGCTGTAAAAATAAAATAAGTTTCAATTTAAATGAGATCGTGAAATTTGGAGAATTTAATGAATTTTATTTCGTTTTTTCAATTTTTCATAATATTCCCTGTAAAACTTCGAATAAAAAAACCAAAAGGCAAAAAAGCAAAAGCTTTAGTTAGCTACCAATGTTCACTGTCATCACTGCATTGTGTACGGTCAAAAAACGCATCATCGTCCACCAACATCACCGTCAGTATGAATGATGGTGTCCGCTATGTTCTTGTCATTATATTGTTTTATTTATCAACACTTTGGTATCATCGCCAAACGCGTACGCATGCATGCGGGCATTGCATTGAATATGCCAGCAAGTCCGCCGAGTCGCCAAGTTCCACTTTGTTAAGCAAATATAAAAAATATTTGTTCTCATAAATGAAAATTACCTTTAGCAAGTGGACATACGTACCCTCGCGTAGTTGTTACTCTACCATAGATACGTAATAAAATGAACGTGTACAACATAATGTTTTCTTCCTTTTTCGACGTAATCGTACGTATATTCCGATTGTTAATCAACTTTATGTTATGTTCATACGTGAATCAGGCTCAACGTCACACATGCACTATATTGTATTGCATATATACGAGTGAATAACGTGAGCTGTTAACACAAAAACTTGTTAGAGAAGTTTTATTTTTTTTTTTCCTTTTTTCTTTTCAATAAACGAGCGGCGGGTTGCTGATCGTATAAATTATGTTTATGAACAAATGAATGGTTTTCAATCAACATTACTTTAAATTGATTTCGAATTTTTGAGACATCGTTAACAATTTATGACACAGTAAATGAAAGTATGCAACGTAAAATTCGCAATATGCATAAATAAGTCAAAAAGGACCACTATTTATATTGAAAAAAAAAAAAAAAAAAAATGTTTAAGTTAATGTTGATTTTTAGGCTGAGACGAGTGAAAATGTGGCAGTCGTGTAAAACCGCTCACGGAATATTTACTAATTAGTGTTTTTGCCAGGAAATATAGAAAATTAAACATTTGTTTCGTACAAAGTTTGTGGGGGACAGAAATGCGATGGACCCGTGACGTCCAAATTTAACTTAATAAATTTATGTCAAAACTATATTCTGGAAAAATTTACTCTACAAAATACTTAAACCTTGTTGCTACACAAAGATTTAGTTTTTAAATTTCGCGCATTAAGTTTATGTGACATATAGTTTTTCTGAGCGATTTTTATCATAGCATACCAAAATCAAGTGAAAACATTATCGTAGGATAAGGCTGCTGTGAAATACGTCACAAAGCTTCGCCGTATATATTGTTTTCATCTAAAGGCATATTTTTCGTGACAGGCATTAAGCGAAGACGTAGGCTGACCTGACCCACAACAATATTAAATGCTACTCTTCTTGGAAGCTTTTACATAGTGTAAGGTACAAAAAATAAACGTACGTTTTGATAAAGTTGATGCTTGTGTCAAAGTGCTGTAGTGCATCTATTTTCATCAAAGAATGTTGAAAATCACGCTTTTTTTGCATTTAAGAAACTACTTTTCGTACTTTTAGGTCGGAACCGTTGACCCTTTCCCTTATTCACCAAATTTTCCCCAGCGATTTAGTATAGTGAAACTTTTTTACTCAGCGATTTTTGTTGAAAAATATTGGAAAAGTATGTTTTTTCATGTAATTATTCTCTCAAAGTAGTACAGCCTTATACCTAACGCGGTCGTAAAAATGATCCGTTTTAATTTTCAGTAGGGTTTTGGGGAAAGGGGAAGTTGCGATCTGTGTATCAATGAAAAGATGGATAAACATCACCCGAAAGGACGGATAGGTAACCTTAAATCATTCTAAACTGATCAGTATAGTAAAAGAGGAGTCCGTGTTGTATACGTCCGCATAAACTTAAGATGTTTGGTGTTATACGAACATATATTTTTAGGAAGAATGTTTAAATGGGATAAGTTGAAAAAATTGTTAAATCCCATCCAAATTTCCCACATCCCTTTAACCAATAAGCTGAGTAAGAAATAGCATTTCTTACCAATTTTTGTCGATAAATACTGAAAGTGGAAAGTTTTTTCACATAAAGACTTCTCTCCACATACCTCTCCATACGAAAAACGTTCGTAAAAGTTCTCAAGAGGGGTGATCAAACGTATATAGCTAATTTTACCAAAATAAAAATTGTATGGCATACATAAGAAGAAAACAAATCATTTAGAAAACATTGCTTATGCTTAGGCGTTGAGTGTTGAGAAAGTTTTCGAAAAACATATTTTTGATAAAAAAAGTTAATAATTACATTAAAAAAAAAACAATTTTCCGCAGGTTCCACTGAGACTTGAACTCAGATCGCAGGATTCAGAGTCCTGAGTGCTAACCATTACACCATGGAACCCATTTGGTAGTTAAGTAATGTAGATGAGTTTTTTGCGAAATTTTTGGACATAACGATGTGAAGTTCACTGGCATAAAAGTTACGAGATGCTTTTTTCTCTTCTTCTGCCTTTTTCTATTTCAAAACGAAGATAAGATTTCTTTTAGTGATAGTATAGTCTCTGATTACTTTCGTTATTATCGTAACTATTATGCATATGGATCTATATGTGCACATACATCCATCAATTGTTACAAATGTAGAATAGACAATGAAAAAAGAGAAAAGTTTTAATCCTCAAATTGAAAATTTGCGGAAATTAATCATTTGTGTTGTTGCGTAAACAATTAATCCAACTCAAGTAACTGTCAGAGAGAATCAAAATCTAGACAAACAGCGGGAAGAGAGCTAAAAAAATTTTTTTTTTTTTTTTTGCTATGGATATATGCAGACTCTATCAGCAGTACGGTGGTATGGATTTTGATCTGTATATGTGTGGTTTGTTATAATAGGTTGGCAATAAATCTTCAGTTTGTGTTAATTTGCAATTCCGATTTCAATTTCACAATTTCTGGTGTTTCCTTTAACAAGCTTATGTTAGCAGTCATGCACGCACAACTACTCTCTTCAATCATGTACACGCATATAGACTGTGAAGTCTATCAGAAAAATACCAGAAATCCTGCAAAACCGCAATCAGTTCCTGTTGGTTTCTCCGTCTCCTTCTCTTATATGCTTATCGACTCAACCTTACGTGTAGAGTATCAATGCTGCCTCAATTTTAATGGCAAACAGTGTGGTTTCCTTTTTCCGTTTGTGATTGGATAGAAAGATGGATAGCGCCCTCCACTCTATGTATATATTTGTGGGTGTTTAACCGTGTATGTGTGATATGGTTTGGCTGGTCTGGTGTCTATCGTTTTCATTGAGCCGTAAGCTATTTTGAATGACATACATACGATTGGTGTTCAAACGTTTAGTAACAAATCTATAAACATATGTTTGCTCAGGTCTCCTCGTTTGGTTTTGCTGCTCGCTAAAGCGCTCACTGTATATAGAACAGTTAAATGGCATAAAACACCCGTTTGGACATTTTTGTAAACCATGTAAATTTCAATATTTGTTCTCCTCTCCCTGAAACGGAACACATTTTTTGCACTCCCGGTTATTTTGTTTTACAGCATATATTATATTTTAAAAATTTCACTTCATATTTTCACATATGCATATATAATCACACACACACACACACATATAGAAATAGATGTTGGCCAATGTAAATTCGTTCCGTGTTTCAATTTTTCGCTTTTAATCTGCAAAATTTCGGTATTTAAACTGACAGACATACGGATTTGATCAATTAATTTGACTAACACCGGTCATTTATCATGTCTGTATGTCATAGGATTTGATTTCAACAATGAAAAAGGGTTACACTTTGTAATTGTTATTGTTGTTGCTAGCTTTCAGTTTATGTGCGTACGATTGAATCTGTGTTAACTTTGTTTCTGGTGTTGCGTGCTGTGTTGACTGTATTGTGTAGTCATTCGATTTGCACTTGAAATACACAGGCACTCTACTTTAAAGCAATTGATATGATTTCTCTGTGTAAGACAAAAGTACAAGCACATTTACCCAAGAATTTATCAATTTAATCCATGAATTTATTATATGAAATGTAATAAATTGTAACTTAAGCAAAGGAAGAAATTAAACAATTTTTAAGTTTTTAATTCATTAAAATATAGTGTAATTATGAACAAACAAAATTATGGGCTTTTCTTCATTTCTTAAACATTCCTACGCTGCCATCCCTTTAGGAGGTGATGATTATGATCGACTCAAATTATTTTATTAAGAAAAATCGTGTTCATATATTTGTGGGTTTCGATAATTGAACCAAAAGAAAAATTTACGTAAGCCCCGAAAAGTCGATTGCAGAAATTTTCAGTTTTTTTTAGCGACAACCAAGTATAGAATATAAATGCGACGAGGGTAGACGAGGATTACTTTCCGAGGGTCTCGTTGGTTTTAATCAAACACAACGTTGAGGATTTCAATTTTAAAAACTGAAAGGAATTTAAAATATAATAATCGGGGGAGGGCTTCTTTTAAATACCCTACACTACATAGCAAAGCGCAATCAATATCAAAGAATATCTCTTCCTGTTCACACGATTCTCTGTGCTGTGAAGAAATGGTTCGATGAGAACACGAAGTTGTTTGTCTGAGCATTAGTAAAGTTAGCGGTTAGCGGTAAGATTGGATCTATTTCAAATCGCTGTGGTTTTAGCATAGCATACCATATTTAGTACGGACTGAATATACCATTCTAGGGAGGAAGTGTGAAGGTGCAGGATTTAGAACAAAGAAGGAGGAAAAGAATTTTTAGCGCTTTTTTTTAAAGATTGATTTTAAATTTTACTGTGTTTAAGTGTTTAATAGCCATAATAATCTCATTTATTATTTAACTTAATTATTTTAACGACTGACTTCGGTTTTTTGTTGTTTATTATTTTTAATTTTTTATACTCTCCATTACTTATTAAAGAAACGTATATCAAGTTTGTGCGGATGTATACAACACCAAGAAGGACTTGTGATAAACTCATTTTTTATTATAAATAAGCACATCTGTCCGTCTGTCTGTCTGATATCTCTCCATATGTTACTGTGTTTAACCTACAGGTCGCAAATTAATAAATATTTTGAGGAAATTTTGTACACCGACGTACTTTGGCCCAAGCACGCACTCTATTAAAAATGGTTCCGAACGGACCACTTTCCATATAATGACAAACAAGGAAATGTTGTTATATGAATAACTGTAAGACGGTATAAGGTATTCAATGTTGGCCTGTGAAGCCCTATGGTGTTTTCACCTATTTCAATATAATTAATCATTTCATTTTGCCTTAGCTAGAGAAGCAAAAATGTTCAAAAAAATTTTTTACCTCAGAACAATTTAGTTTTGTTCAAGAACTTATTATATTATAATAATAATAATGATTTTTCAGACAAGAAATTTGGGTTTTTCTACGTTAACAGTATACCGTATAATCTTCTTACATCTGCTTGCATTTTAAAAAAAGAAAAATTTCAGTAAATAGCAATCAATGTGGATGAAAATAATTGCTTGCATCTCGTGTATGCTGAAAAGTACTATACACAGTTTAATGCATATATCTGTAGTTGGTTATGGAATCCATAAATAAAATTACAATTTTCTCGGGTCATTCCATATCTATACGTATCAAACAGAAATAACATTTTCGGCATTTTTAATAACATTTAAAATTTAACGATATTCCTTTGTCGTACAATAATGCACTCACTCACACCGCTCGATGGCGACAGCATCAATTCAGTTAGTTTAGGCTAGCGCAAGCCTCCTTAAAATAGGCAATATGCCTTCTCGTTTCTTCCTTTGTTTACGCTGTGTGTGTTTGTGTAAATGCAATTATTACTTTCAAATTGATATTTATGAAGCCATTTATGAAATGTTTTTCCAGCACACATTTTGTGGCAATGCAAACATTTTTCTGAAAATGCAATGAAAATTGCAATGCAGCCGTTGCAGTAACAAGCGACATGAATTCCAACCATTAAATGAACAACAACAGTCGAGAAAAATCAACAGAGAAAGATATTATGTTTCGTATAACGGATGCTGGTTGCGTACGATGACGATAGGGAAAGGAAAGCAGAAAATCACTTTTGTGGTAGTAGTTAACGAATAGTATATAATTTTAACGTTATCCTCTCTCTAATACAAACAAGTAGCAGAGAAGAGAAAGACGAACGCGAGTTAAGTCGAATACTGGAATACCCATAGTCGTCGCTTTTTCAATTTCTACAGTTCCGCTGTTATGATCTAGACCCAAGCTAATCCGTTTATAAACATTTGGGAAAAAAAATCAAGTAAGAGGTAGTCAATGCAAGACGAATTATTTTCTAAAAATAAAAGCTCTTTGTTCGATCTTCGTAAAGTTTCGTAAACCGCAAACTTCTTAACGAAAAAGAAAAGACTTTTTCTTTGGTCAAGCTATTATGGAACCTATTCCACTGGCAACAGAATAAAGAACAGACGGACATACTGACCTAGTGAAGAGTGTATATTTTCTGAAAGCCCAAAATGGTGTCTCGTAAATTTTGGCGAAGAAGCTCTTTTCAGATCGTTGCACAAGGAAAGGTCAAACTAACAACCCAAGCTTTCCCATGCTGGTCGTAAAAAAATACAAAAAAGAATGACGCTACACGTTACTGCATATATAGTTCTGTATATAAAAAAAAGGGTGCGAGTATTCAAGTAAATGCAACTTGTGCTGCTGCAATGATATGCAATTCAAATGCTACTGCATTTTGTAACCTACACAACACCAAGTGTGGTATATGTAGCTCTTGCTATAAGCGTATAATGTAACTTGCTGTCTTTGTCTCTTTGTCTATCTATATTTTCTCAGTGTTTGTTTTTCTTTTTTTTTTTACGCGCATTTTCATTTTTGAGCTCTGTCGCCGTTAAATGTTTATTAATTTTATTGAACAATTAATTAAATGCCACAATATTGCAATAAGCCATCATGCATTTGCCCCAACTGCTTTACGCTTTATACCGTACCACATCACCATATAATCAAAACCTTATGACGATGACAATAACCAGGATATGATGTTCATGTCGGTGCAGACAGTCTCCTGAACATCGGTAAAAAAAAAGAACAAAAAGCGAAATAAACGGTAAAGAAAACAAATGTGTAAACTGTAATCACTCCATTTTGCCGGACTATGAAGCTCACGTGGTTCCTCTTGTATCACACATATTCGCTGGCATACTGCACCCCTTGACTATGTAAAAGTCAAAGTCAAATGTTTATGTTGAAATTAAAATACCGCAAAAACGACACATGAGCCCCATAACAACTTTGTTTTAATATTTTTGTATGTTTGCCTTTTACATTTTTACTCTCTTTTTTTTGCTCTGTAAATTGACTTTTAAAAGTCGATGCATTTGTGTCTATACGAGTGCAGCATATGTTTTCTGAATTGCACTCAATTAAATTGCAGTTGCATCTACAGCCGTATTGCATTTAAATGCATGCAAATTGAATTGCAACAGAGATTTAAAAGATGAACTCAAAAGGGTATCGAGCAAACAGCAAATGGCCTTTATCGGTTTGGCGGAGATTGAAGGTGAGAGGAGGGTTTTTTAGCTTTGTCGTCAAATTCGCAGAATTCTTACTTGCTTTTCAGATCTAATTTATACAACTCTCATTACAATCTTCCGAGTGCAATTTTAACTCACCGGATAAAGCTTGGTCATATAGTGGGTTGAGCTGTGCGGCCAAAACCGCTGAAATGTGCGAATTCCTTGCTCTATGCTAGGCAAGATAGGTATCGCAAGCATGTTTAAAGCGACTTGAAACGAATAGTAAGGTTGAGTCTCTCACTACATTCTCCACAAGGGGTGGGTAACGGGCTTATTTGAATTTTCACATCACGGCGGAGATCAGATCAAGACCCAATTATTATTAAAAATGCATCTTTGTATATAATGGACAAAAAAAAAAAGATTTAAGCATATTTCACATTTTATAGCTGCAAAGCAAAGCCGATCGTTAAGGCAGCGCTGTTGTATTCGACCAAATTGGATTTCTTGAAATTCTAAACATAGCGGGTCGGGCTTCACGTCATAGTCCGGCGGTTGCTCATGTCCGCTCCACACGATCGTCACGTAGCTAATAACGGTATTATAACCCATGTTATCATTCGATCTATTACCTAATAGGAGACGTTGTGTCGATGGTGTATCTTATAAACACAATACAGTCCACAGAAACTTTGGAATAGTACCGTGCGTCGAACGTATGTCCTGAAAGAAGTGATTTCTTTCAAAAAAACGCTTGATTAAGACCTAATTATACGCTTATTGTAGATTTGACATTTCAGATATAGTTCACTTATGCCTTAGAAAACCTTCAAAAGGTCATCTTCACAAGATGTTAATTTTGGAAAATCTTTCTTTACTAGTCGGTCCATTTGTTTGCTTAATTGTCGAAAAGTCTTGGCGGCTAATGAAGTTACAATATTTTTTAGATTAAGACAATGGAAGAAATCGAACGGACAACCTCCCACCATATGACGGATGCCAGAATAAATGGATGCTGAATAAAGTTAATTTTAACGGGTGTCGAGGCGGCTAGACTTCGATTGCCTATCCTGTCGTTAGCAACAGTCCCTGGCTGATTAACGCGCGTTTACCCGGTCGTGAGCATAGTTGACCATTTTTTTCTTGTTGGATAAAAATGATGATTTTATTTAAGAAAGCAAGGGTTCACATACTAATCTTCAGTCGTAGTTTTATGACTTGGAGCTACCTATTTGCTTATTCTAAAGTAATTATAAATTGTTTATGATAATGCAGAATCCCTACAATGTACTTTGTTATAACATTTCTGCATAGGTTTCACTTATATGCAGACAGCGGATAGGCGATATGTTATTGAGTGGATCGTAAAAGTGCTGAACCAGCAAATGGTAACCGTGCTGAGTTTATTGTATTTCGCATTACAACACTGCTGTTTACTGTGTAAGCACACTTTGGGTCTAACTTCGCTACAGAGACTAACGATTTTCTTAGGTGAATAAAACTTTTTTTTAGAAAGCTTTTCGTAATAAGTTTTTTATTTGGAAAATATAAATTATACCATAAGTGTATTGGGTACGCTCGTTCCTTTAGATGGAGTTTATAAGAAATTTTGTAAATATATATCGAAATTCTTGTATGATAGACGCGCTGATGATTGTCTAAGACAATAAATTAATTTAGTCATAATTGTCATCTCGTCTGCTTGGCTATCTATGTATTGAAATTGCAATTTCGGCAAAGGTAATCTATGTTTTCGCTTTCCTCTGGTCAAGCTAGAGATTGCAAATCTGGGCCTATGTTTATGTACAGTTCCTAAAATTCTGCAAGTTGAGGGAATTTTACTCACAGTTGCTTATGCAACTGCAACAATTTGTGTACTATAAAGCGATTGTTTTTTTAATTTAGAATAAGTTGTTTATTCAATAAATTTCAAAAGCCGTTCTACTTCCTGTTCTTCTAAAATTCAGCCAATCAACAAGCGATGATTCACGGCGCTGAATGGAAGAAAGACAGGCAACGTTCCATGTGAATACGTAGCTTTTTGTGTGAATCTTAAGAAAGTTAGATAATTAGCGGGTTTGCGTCATTCCTAGGCAAGGTAAATGGAAAACCCAACAAATTAACGATACAAATTAAATAAGCAACCGGGAAAATCTTATATATTTACCGCCTTTGGTTTAAAAAAGAATAAGAAAACGGAAATAATAAATTTGCATACTCTATAACACTAAATGGGTGCGGCTGATTTATTCCATTGTAGTACGTCTGTTGCAATTTATGATGAATTGAAACCAGTTACTCCATTGATCGCTTTGTCACTATCTTTACCAAATTATATTTTTGCAAATCGCGTGTTATTTCTATTAAATATTTGTATACAAAGCCATTGAATTGTTAGCTGTCGACATAAAGCGCCATCGAATGTAATTTAAAATCGATCCATGCGGTAGTACGACTAATATATACTTCATCGGCAACCGTAAACCGCCCTCTAAATATTGTATTTATACATCTGTCTAGTATTCAACGTAACATTCGTCTCTTCAAACTTAAGCTATGCTACAAACGGTGTAGGATATAAAATATTTTAGAAAATAAAATTTATTTTGTTTTCCTTCTTGTTCCTCATTGTTGATCACAACTATTCATTCCTCGTCTCCTTTCTATCGCTTAACATGTCTGCATATTCCCAATTCCTATAATCTGACTTGAATGTATTTAGTGTGACTTACATTGGGTCACTTAATTGGAATAAATGCAAAGAGGTAATGTTTAGAAACAATGCGTTTCGACGGACATTCTACTGCAATCATCGAATCCGTTTGAAAAATGTGCCCCCTTTTTCTGATCATGCAGTCATATCTGACTGTCGGTTGCGCTTTAGTTTACACATTGAGCACGTTGTCAATAAGACGAAGAGCCTTCCTGTGTTTCTAAAGCGTTGGTCGAGAGAATTTTTGATCCTGTACATTACTTTCGGTGTTATATTGAGACTCTGGAATCCGTCCAAAAACACTTCTTGTTGTTTGCCTTGCGAGCTCCGACTCGCAATTTGCCGCAAGCATTGCCGTATTGCTTATCGATTTGCCTAGTCTTGGAAAACGTGGGCGCATCTTAAGCATCGACTTACTGAACGGCGAAATTGGTGGGTAGGTCCCTTAGGCATTATCCTCTGGTTAAGCTTAATTTATGTAGACATAATTATGATTTTTCCAGTTCCATGAAGTTCAGCAGTAGGGATTAAAATGACATACGTAACTTATTCTCCTTGTCAGAATAACTGTCTAAAATTCAGTCCGGCTTCTATAGCCTTCATTAACGTCTCTATACTTAACATTTTCGTCAATGCTTAGCTATGCATATATGTCTTTACTTATAGTGCAGTTGTTCAAGCTTTGCAAGCTGTGTGTGCAATACTCCCCGTAACTTTTTCTCTACTTTCTTTATCGTAAGGTTAGTTTGTCATTTTACATGTTCTTAGCATAGTTAGATTGTATATTGTATAAGATATTAAATTTTAAAGTTATATTAATTAATACCTTGTGTTACAGTTTGTACGTAGTGCATATCAGCTGTTGGTATATAGATTGTAACTGAATATGAATGAAATATATAAATAAATAAAAAATAATTAAATAAATAAAAGATAAAAAATTAAAAATAATGGTATTAATTTATATTTGCCTAATTTACATGTTACAGTATCGATAACACTAACACACACAATGCATATACGTGCGAGATATCTAGATTATCAAAAAAAAAATGTATATATAAAACATAAATACTTGCCTGCCATAGACAGTTTTTGATTTGAATTTCCATTATATATTCAAGCTTTTTTTAAAAAATTTTCAATTCCGAAAAAAAAATTGTGTGAAAAAAAATAATTTAAAATTATTCAGAGAAAATAAATTTTCAAGTGTCCTTAGTGTGAAGACTGAATGCTTTGTTATAGTAGGAGGACTAAGTGGACAAAATATAATCACCGTTTCGTCCACTCATTTATACAGTTTTCCCCCTCTATCTCTCTCTCGTACGTTTCCCATGCAAATATCCCACAAGTGCTAAACTATGGCTTTGCGACAAGTGGCTTACTCTACGTTTACTTTTTTGCTTTTTTGTGTGTACTTTGGCAAGGATTTAGATTTTCCGGTTGAATTTTTGGCTTTTGTTGAATTTGCTTTACCAGTTTTTACATTTTATTGTTATTCAGGCTGCCTTCTTTCCTTGTTTTGCTTATTTTGGCAATTTTCTCACACCCACCCAACCAAACACATGACAAAATTTATGCCGCTGGCTTTTGTTTTTCTATTTCAATTGAAATCCGTTGTTCAAGTTCACTTCTCAGTTCAGTTGAGTAGTTGCGGCACTTGTTGAATAACATTCAACTTACAAGTAAATACATGAATACAGCAAAATATCATCCTTTGGGTTGTGGTTTTTTCAAGTTCTTTTCTAAAAAAAAAAAAAAAGGAAAAAAAAAAAACAAAAACAAGAGAAGTTTGCTTTATCTTCTCCCCCTTTTTCTATAATTTTAAAAGAAAAACACAAATGGCAAAGAATAAAAAGGGGATTTTTTTTCTGCATTTTTGTGAGAAAATGTCATTTGGTTTAGTATTTGTGTTGAAAACCTCCTTGGGAGAGATGGAGCTTTTTCTTTTTGTTGTTATTCTATATAAGTGTTAAGTGGCTTTGACACTCGTTTGCAAAGTTAAAAACAAAAATAAAAAAATAAAACTATGCTTATATAATATAAACAAGATAAACAAAGTGATGGGAAGCCGTATAAAGCGAAATCCCTTGACAATTTACTAATGGGTAATATTTAAAGATGGGGAAGATTTAAAGGAGTTTAATTTACATGTAGTTATGAAAAAATTTAATGTTTTTGAATTGCAGTTTGACTTATAGCCATTCGTAGTTCATCTACGAACGGAGAGAAAAGAAATACTCATTCCAACCACAGTGGCCATTCGTCGTCTCGGGGATGGCCAACTTTTATTTTAAGGTAAGGACTACTGTCAACTTTTAAACTTCTTGCAACAAAAATTGTAGTTTGCATAATGCAATGCGCTTTAATGATTTCTATGTAGTTGCTTACTGATTTGAAGCTAGCAACTTGTCTAAGATCAAGTTGCCTTAAGACAGAAGGGCGGACGGTTTTCTTAAGAAAAAAAAAACGGCTTTAGCCTCGTGTTTGCTACGTAAATTTTCTACTGAACTGCGCCATTGTCTATACAAAAGTGGCATTAAAGATAATAATGCTGCGATATCCGGCTGGTATCTACCCAAGGCTTTCAAGCCTTTGAATACTTCGGGCTTTTTAAACAAAAAAGAATATAGCATTTACAAGCATCCTTTCTTCTTCTATCTAATTTAAATTCAAATTCTTCTCAACCAAATTCAAATGCTGCAGAATCGTAACGAATAGGAACTAAACACGAATGAACATCTAAAGCGCAAAAGATAAACATCCATAAGACTCGCTCCGTCTATATGTATAGCGCTTCTCAGCAGGCGCCATTTAACAAAACAACGTGGAATTGCTAAGAATTCCAACTGACTCATTTGCCCTTCCAAACGGCACCAGAATGCCGAAAGGCATAACAGGTATGAGATACATTTTCGACCGGAAGATATGAAATCTTTGGTTTGCCCATCATCCAAACAATGTTAGTAGTGCTCTGCTTAACTGTGATATCATCTCTGTCTCGTTCATCTGACTTTGTTCCTTTAATCGCACACTTATTGCTCGTCTTAACAACTAACCCAATCCCGAGACTATATCTAAAGCTAATATGAGTTGAATTATGAAACGCAGAGCAAAATATTTGCCGCGACTGTCGGAATTCGTTGAAGGCCACATCAAACAAACAAATTAAAGGAACGTAACGTAGACTAAGTCGTTAAGAATTGTAAAGCTTGGTTTCTCTTCGCTTAACTCGTCCATATGTTTCTGGATGCATTTAACGGTTGGTATTTCTATAAATACTTTAAAAGGAAATTCGCTTTATTTATATTAATTTTCAGTTAACATCGAATATTAAATTTATGCACGCGCAGTCATGACTTATATTTTGTATTCATGTTTCACATGTGGGAAAATGTAAGTTTCTTTGAACATAAAGTTTCTTTTAAACACAATATCTGTGCTTAATCAAATTAAATGATGGTTTATCTGTCTTTTCTCCACCCTGGTCACTCACACTTCGTTAGACTTAAGCGGTTCACGGATGGCGAAGTGTAAATTTTGCTACACTCTAAGAGAACAAGGCGATTGGATCACAACACAATTTACTTGTTTCGCATCATCGACCGAAAAGCATGGAAGGCGAAAGCAAGTTGCCGTAATCTCCTAAAAGAATAAAGAAGGCATACGTCAACTTGATTGGCAATGCGAATTGGCATTAATCAGATTCGAGGCCATAACACTGCTTTGTAAATATGATAATGTTGTCTTTTCATTCCTAATTCTTAATGCTGGCTAGTACCGAACGTACGTAATATTCTTGTAAATCTTATAACTAATTGCGGGAGCAAAACGAATAAATTGCCTTCGTTTAGTTAATACTGGAAAGACGTGAAAGATAATGGTATGGATCGATATTTGTAGATCTATCCTTTATGGATTTGCTTTGTCATGTTAAGAACAGCGGCAGAAGAGTGAGAGTTCAACAAGAATGTTATAGAACTATACCGAACTAGCATCGTTAACTTCGCTCAGCGTTCTGGCAAAAATGGTTTCCAAATTAATGTTCGCAAGTTTTCACATTTTATTGGTGAAAAAAAGGAAAACACAACTTTCTTTTTCGCGTACTTCTTCTGGCGCATAATAAAAATACTTTTTTTAAATAGTTTTTGCTAATAAATATGAATATCCTTTCGTTTGTATCTGTCCACCTGTCATGAGAAAGTTTTTAACTTTTCGAAAGTTATCTCTGATGTTATTGATTTGATTAGCTCTTTAATTAAATCAAGGATGGTGATAGTCTTTCCTAAAAATCAAATAATTTCAGTTGTGTTCGTATCCTAATCTGAAATTTGTTTTTCATATACTTTATGTGACACCTTTTTTCCAGTCATTAAATTGAGGCTTATGACTAAGCACGCTTTACGGATTACCATTACATATAAACAACAGAGTACCTTCAGAGATGTCTGCTTTACTTTGCTGATGTTGTTGTTGTTGTATACATTTCAAATATCAACAGGACTCTAAAGCTTATCGCTGTTAAAACGTATTTGCACAGGCGATTGCCAAAAAACCAATAAGCGTAAAATTAAAAAAAAAAAGAAAAAAAAAAAAACTATAGCCAAACTGCTATAAAATTTAGCAAAGCTTCGAAAGAAGAAGGGATAAAGGGGGGCATAAAAAGAAGAAAAGTAAACAAGAGGGGACTCTCTCTTTTCGGAATAGATAAACAAGGATAAGCATAGCAAAAGGAGATGATGCTTTAAAATATTGAAACAATAACGAGTACAACAGCATAAGAGACACTGAATGAAGAAAGGAAATATGTAAATAAAAAATATAAAGATTTTCGATATGCGATTAGATAGATGAAGGGAGGGAGGGAGAAGAGAAAATTATGGCTTATTGATGATCTGTGTCGTTGGTTTTGAATAAGGCAGTAAGTGATGGCAATAAAATTTGTTCAAGTAATGCAAACCAACAATAATCGTATGATTAACGCTACGGTCCAACAAGGAGGTAAACGTAAGGATAACTTTTTGGTTTTAAGCAGAAGTCACGATTTCCTTAACTGAATTCAATATATGTATATATATATATATATGCGCATATATAGTCGTATATATCCTACAATTTGCACATAGAAAGTGGTTGAATTGTTTCGCACTTAAACAGCACACGTTATACCGCTTGAAATAAAATCTTTACCTATTTGATATGCAAATTATTCGAAAATAATTTTTTTTTTGTTCGGTGGTTTGCAAAAAATCCGCGATTTTAGTAGCGTGAAATTTGTTTTTTTATTTTTTATATTTATGTTTACAAATCTCTCAGAGGAGTGTGAGTATAACGTCTAATGATTTGCTTCTATGCCCATACAATTGTCGCAAACTTTTCCTGACGAACATAGTAACGTTACGATGTGGGGAAACTGTTGGCTGTGAAAATTTGCCAATTAAGGGTAACATTGAATAAAAATGCAAATGAGATTTGCAGTTAATAAAATTTCCGGTTCAGAGCAAGCAAAACTTTATTAGTTGTATAAAATTTTCTCCGCAATTACTTTCAAAGCGAATGTTGTCAATATTTTTTAATACTTTATTGAGATCTTTTCTTATCCAATATTTTGAATTTCTTGTTGGTGAATAAAAATAAAATCGTAGAAATCCGTAATCTGTAAATAGTCAGCAGATCAAGATTTTTCTAAATCTCACAACAATAAAATATAAAATTCATTTATTACGTTGTAAGTAAAAAAAAAAAAACCATAAAATCTTGCTTTTCTTTGGAAGGAAGCATTTTTTGCATATTCTCTGCACATATTACCCCCCATTTTATCAAACAAGAAATACTAGCTAATCCTCCCACAAGATAAAGCTTTTGTATCAATAATACACTTCCTATCCATGTACATAACATGTATAAGGGCACCGTCATTGTGATTGAAACAAAAAAAAAAGAGAAGAAAAACACAGGAAATCGATTGATGTCCGACAAAGCTAATAAAAAACCTAACAAATCCTTACGATAAAAAGCTAAAAATGCACTAGAGAGCAACAAATATACTTAAACCTGCCTAGAGATAAAGCCTCTTGCCTTTTAAAGCACAGAGAAATGGAAAAAGTCAGACTTTTATTAACATTATATTGCTTACATACATATCCCCTCTGGTTACGAACATAAAATACCATTTTTTTTTCTATTTTTTATCTTTATAAGATTTGGTAGTTATTCGAAAGAGATCATATCATAAATGTATTATAATTGTTTATTTGGGAATTCCCACAATCCCGCTCTCTCTCTCTCTCTCCCTCTGTCTCTCTATCCATTACTTGTTTTTAAACATAACGAATGCAAGTTCGACGTATTATTATCGATGATAGTAAGAACTAATGGCATCACTTTAATTTATACATTTTAGCCCGAGTTCCTTAAACATTTGTAAAACGAGTTGTTCCACGTGAATCAGGTAGGACATTAAACACAAACGTGGTTGTAATTCAGGTACAGTAGTAATTAATACTTAGATGAAATGCGGATAGGATAATAAGAAGGGGAAGAGAGGGGACATCCACAACTAGAAGATTCAGTAGTTAAATATAAAACCGGTGGTTTTTGGATTAGACTATGAAGAAAGGAACATTTGAATTTTTCTAATGTAGATTTTCTTCCCACTAAAAATTTCAAATCAAAGAAGAAACAAACCATTCTTATAAGGAGGTCTTCTGGGTGTTCTTCCGCGATACCAAGTTCATCGAAATGCATTCAGCCGAAAGTTCAATGGCTGGCGAGGTTCTTTCCGCATTACTGGAAGGACGGATCTCGGGTTTCGTTTTACAGTTCATCTTTACTCAATTGTACTCAACAAGATCACCTCGCTTTTTACGCCCTTATCACTTATCCAATTATATCTTCAGGTACATATACCAGCGTAATTTATTAGGAGTTATTTTTCTTTAGAACTATCTGGTTCGGACGGAATTTTATTGTTCGATATTTCACATCCTGCAGCGCTTTATATTTCAAGTCTGTGTGGGATCGACTTGACTGTACAGATTTCATATTTTCTAGGCTTAACGGTAAAAGTATCATTACTTCCTGGGATAATCAATCAATTATAACATACCTGCAGTTTGAGGCTTGAAAGTTTTTATTATAAAACTCCACCAAGCGTTAACAATGCTTCGCATGACCACTCTACGAAAGTGATGCAATACTTCCGTAATTTTTATCCTGGGATGATTGTTTGATAATGAACAGAATTATAGTCATAATGGAGGAATAAAGGGAAGATGGGAAGTAAGCCATTACATGACAAGGGAAGCGTAATATTTTTGAGCACTCTGCATGGGTGAAAAGCATGCCCTTAAAAGAAGTGTACAATTTGTGATAGTTTAATGCAACAATAAATGAAAAATTGTATTTTTCGAAGTGGTTTAGGGTATTTAATGATCATCGTTGACCAACCATAATATTTCTGCTCGTTTTGTTATTGGAACGATCTTAGAACGCTGAAGGAAGTATCTAATAAGAAATAACATCCGGTGGTATTCAACTTTCAAAAGGTATGCAACACTTTCTATTTAAACGTTCAGCCGAAAAATATACTAATTTAAAGTTGTGCTTGCTTTTATTTTTTGCATTGGGAATTTAACGCAATCAGAATAAGAAAGAATTCATAATATAGTATCCTTTGAAATATATGAGTATTATAAAGCAAAGAAGTGTTTAAAGTCTACATAACACTCTGTCAAGTTTTCCCATAAAGTATATAAATATAATGGCAAAATACAATAATCATAAAATAATGTTTACGAGAAAGAATAGTAGCTATATAAAAGTAACAAGTGTATGTGAAGAGAGATTTGTCTGTCTGTCTGTATAACAATTGTAATGGAAATTGGCAAATGGCAAATGTAAACTTGTGTACTTACTGATTATGAGACACGCGTCTACAGTTAACAAACGTCTCACGAGACTAAGACATCAAGAAAGTGTAACAAAGAGTCTAGAAAACGTACATAGCATACAATTGCACACAGCAGGAGCAAAAATGTAAATCGCAGCAAGGAAAAGGCATAGAGAAGGATCAACGGAACAAAGTCACAGATGCGTCGTACTTTAACGAAATCAAAAAGAACATAATGATTTGAGAGAGTGTAAAAGTAAATGTGCTTCACTGTGAGTGTGTGTGTGTGCGTGCGTCTTGTCAACATTAACCTGTTCAATTCGCAAAAATGACTGTAATTGTATAATGTCAGTGAAATTAAATTTCAAAGCAACGCTGTGTATACTACAACAACATCTCAACAACATCACTGAGCAAACGAATTGTAGACATTTGACAAGTACTTAAGGTTAGAGACTGGAACATATTTAATTGCAAAAAGGAAAGCTGCATCATGTAAACGTTGTATATGCTAAGTAGTAAGGGAAAGGAAAATTGTAATAAGGCCACAAGTGCGGCGAAAGTTGTTTAAGATGATGTATACAGCGAATGGTATGATGGGGTGGTATGTTTTTTAATATCGTGTTAGAGGTAATTTCATGGAAAAAAGGTTCGTTTGTTATAATCATACGAATAAATTATGTAAAAATCATTTCCATTGTCATAAAGAGCAGTGGTTGCCCTTTTTATGTTGACAACATATACTCTACGCTACGCTACTTAGATAATTTTCAAGTAGATCTCATTACATTTGTAGCTTTTGTTGTGTCATTGTCTTTCTGATACTTGAATTTTTAATAAATTCCTTTCAACGCTTACGTTTGTTATATATTTTGTGCTCCATCATTACAAGTAGTTATATATTTCCATGTATATAAAAATATATATAAAATTCATAACATTATTAACTTGTACACATGGCAAACGCAAGCTTTCGTGTGTTCTCGCTTTTGGTTAATATTATGCGTAATAACAATTTTACATCACTTGTAAGAGATGTCATCTGCAAAGAGTACGTACCTAACAGACATCTACAGGGTTTTGATGGTTATCATATTTTGTTTGTTAGGAACGTGTACACCTGAGATTTTTTAATTTTTTTATGCTTTCCTTTTTTCGAATTAAATAATTTATTATTATTATTTTATGTTTTTGAATAAAAAGGTAATACCAATAACAAAATCAACCTTAAAAGTATGCAATTCTTTTGAAGCAAATTGCAAGCCTAGAAGTAGACCACAAAGTAAAGTATATTTAATGTAAAAAATATATATTTTTTGAGTTCTGGTGGCATTATAACAAATGAATGGAAAATTTTTCAACGAATTTGGCGCAAATTTATAATAAAAATTTTCATTTTGAATTTAAAATAAATGATAGCGAATTTTGTTTTATAGAGCATACCTATGGGCACATTTGTTGTTTTGTTTTTTTTTGTACTTTACAAAATGATGTTTTGATCGTTTAAGGTTTTTTCGGTAGAATTCTTTTTTTTTAATTTTAAAATAATACCTATGAGCACTCACTCTTCATTTATCTTTCAATTTGGTTTTCTTTTTTTTTTTTGAGAAATTTGTTATAAATGATTTCTTTTTTGTTTTATGCTGAGGTTTTCTGGCAGCATCTGTATTTCCGCATGTTTTTTTTTTATAAATCATAATAATTATTTAATTCATTTCTTTCTTTCGTGTAATTTTATACTAAGTATATGAGGTAAGAGTGCTACGGCACCAGAACATAAATTCCCAAAAATATGCAACAAAATTTATATATACGACTTTTGATTTGAAAAGGTGATACAAATGTGTGACCAGTGACCCTACCTCGCTATTTATTAGGTTTTACCAAAAGTTAGAAAAAGCTACACATGTCTGGTTTGTTTAGTAAATCAGGGGATGTCCCAAATTCGTGGAATATCGGGAGGTTCACAAAGAAGTGGGACAAAAGAAAGAGATAAGGAGATGGTAGCCGCGGCTAAATGGGGGCGCATCCAATCGGCAAGTGTTATGTGTTCACCGGTGGAGCACTTACTATAGCAACGGTCAAGTAAACCCTCCTGCACTAGGGATTGCATAGGGATGATATATTTGGTATACGATTTTTCCACTACTTTACTGTGTTTTAATGAAATTCTTAGAAGAAAAATTTTCCGCCAATGATTTAATTGTGGCATTAAATGATAGTCTCTTTCATCAAACTATGACAATGAGAACCATAATGCCATTAATACTATTTATAGGACATATTGTTTTCAAATTGGTTTCAACTATCTTTCCCATTAAATACATGTCTCTGGAAACAGAAAATTATAGTAGATGTGTTAGGCATCCCAGAATCGCTTCAAGGCGAAATAATTTTTTTACTTTGTTCTCTTTTTTATTATTTGTACTTTTGCAACTTATTTTTTTATTTTTTAATCAGACCATCAATCATTTCATTACAATTCGGAAAAAATTCAATTAATAATCAACACAAACGGTTAAAACTGACCCTTTCTGGCAATGGAAAGCAATCAAAGAAGAATGAAAAATTTTTTTAATTTTTCATTAAAAATCTTTCAAGTTCATAAACGAGTACCCAATCTGATCAAGCAAACTAGATAACTTACTAGGAGAAGGAGTAGTTTCTCTACATATTCACTTCAGTTTTTCATTCGATTTCCATACATACACATATACCTATGTATACCTAATCTTTGCCTAATTGAATTTTCTTCTGCTTGATGAAACTTAACGATATGTTTTTAGTCCTTGAATTTATGTGCTCATATGAATGAATTTATTTTATTTAATATACATGCATGTATAAGGTTTTAACCCCTGCCTTATGTTCATTTGTAGAAAATTTTTTAAATTTCATTTCACTTACGAATCAATCAATTCTCTATTCAAATATTGATGTAGGGTTCGCTTTTGTTTGTTTTAGGCAAAAACGAATCTAATTTGCTCCGTTTGTTTGGTATTGTTTTGATACTGCATTTAAATCAGTTTACACAAGTGGTTAATGTAATCGGGCGTGCAAGTGCATCTGCTTTTAAAATAATTGCTTTATCAAGATTACACTTGTGTGCTCTGCAAAAAGTTCTATTTTAGAATGCAGTCCGAATAAATGTTCACATACGCTTAGACTTTTCCAATTAAATGCATTTAATTCAATTGTTTTGTCTTTTGTGGGGAGAGGGAAAGCAAGAGAGATAACTGGAAAACAAATACTTTTGCACTAATATCCGTATCTTTTGATTTGAGTAAAAAAGACTGCAAGTCAAAACGAATTGTTCACTTATTTATATTCAGTTAAAAGTGTTGGTGCTTTTTGTAATAATAAACTTATGGATTTGTAAGCAATGGGTTTGAATTGGTTGATTTTTATATGCTAAACAACTTGTGGTACAAGGATATACTAAGTTTGCGCGGATGTATGTAGCATCCATAGACACTCGTACTAAACGCGACTGTAATTATATAGATCGCCCCATAACCACTTCCTGAATCGATCTAAGCTTGTCTGTCCGTGCGGCGACTGTGCCTTTTGTTTTCTTGTATTTAATACACAAATCGCAATTTCCGAGAAATTTGGTACAACGGCATATGTTGGCCCGAGGACGATTGCTATTGAAAATCGCTCCGAACGGATCATTGCTTCAACATAAGGTCTTTATTTGAAAAGTAGTTGTATGAATAAGTAACTGTACTAAGCGAAGTGGCGCAGAGCATTTAATAGTGGCCTGTGTTCCTCTATAGTGGTTTTATTTATTATTAATAAAGATTAAAGAAGAAACTTGTGCACCGAAATTCCAATGCATTGTGCTTATGTTTTGAATAAATATTTTTAAAAGACATATGTGCTGTTTTCGTCGATAATTTTTTATCAAATTTTCTGGTAAAACCGTTACGACTATGGCTGTAAGATTAAGAAGTCAGCCTTACCTCAGTTAATGGCACAAATGGTGATCGGAGCGATAATCGAACTGTAAGATGGATGCACTTCAATTTGTCAGGCAATCTTTCTGTTTTTTGGCGAACCATTGTAGATGTGACATTGTCATGATGCCTTTCTGTTGATCAAATTTGAACGTATACTTTAGTCGCATTGGTTGTTGGCGGCGGAGAATGGAATACGTAGGCTGGAAAGTTCGGGAGTAACTCATGAAGCACGACTACCTTGCAATCCTGTCAAACATAAAGCATCAGTTTTAATCCTACAAAGCGCGGATTTAAGGCAATTTACTCATACAGCCTTATCCAGGTTAGACCGACAGCATTTTCGTACTAATTGTCTTATGTTAAACACTTTACATTTTTCGTTATAATTTTCTCTCTTCCTTTCGACCTAGTGCCGATCTCTAGACCATTAAATATTTCACAGTTAATTCATCTGACATCTAAATGTCGATTTGGTTTTGTATCAGATTTCATGAAAATGATTCAACAAAGTTTTTAGACAACGATGTCGTAAGATAAACTCTGCTGATATTTTTCAGCTTTTTTGAATAATTTTATTGGTTTTAGCAATGATTGGAAGATCATAGGGCGGTGCAGTACGTCTTTGTCATTGAAACTTTCGCTGCTAATTTTGGTAAAACATTCAATATCATTCAAAATCAATAGCTTCGAGAAAGGCAATCGTTTTGAGAATCCGCTCGCGGATTGCTTTTAAAGTTTGCTTCATCAACAATTGATTTTCTACTCAGCTAGCCATCCAGTGCACTCAAAAGGCAATACAGCGTTACAGTTGTGTCTAGAGTATCGAATTTTCTGGAAAAATCTTTCACAAAAACCTTTAGACAATTTGTTGATGCTGATTAGAGTATCCTGAGAGTTTAAACCTGCAGTTAAAACCCAAATCATTTGATACCCAGGATCGGAAGCTCGAGAAAAGAGCGATATTAGCGTTCTTAAGAAGAACTAGCTTTCAAGGACGTTTTTGAAGAAATTTTCAAGCAATGTTTTGTCGAAACTCTCGTTTCTGTTTTCAAAAGTGATATTAATCAGCATTTAAGATTTTCCTCTTTCAGTGTTCATTACGAATTTTTTTATTATATAATACTCTTTTTATCTTTAACCATATCTTTAACCATAAACAAGAACAGTGTCATATATGAAACCGCAAACGTCAAATATTATCAAGTTTTCAAGTGTTACGCAGCAGCCATTGCATGAAATCACAGGGCATTTAATTAAATCATAAATAAGCATCAATACGTAATTAAACAAACATTAACACACACGTACGCACATGCACGCAATGAAATGAGCAATCAAACGGTTAAGCTTTATACAAACATTCAACCATACAAACGTACACGCTGGCACATCCATTAGTCCGGCTGTCAAAGTTAAAGTGTGTTTCTCATATATTTCGATACAGAAAGTGAACGAATTGGTCAGTTGTGTTACGCAGTAAATAAACACTGAAGTAAAACTGAATTTAATTAAGTGACTTTATAGATAAATATATGGTGAAAAGAGACAATCAACTCAACGACCAACTCATACATATATATGCGCACACAATCAATTTCACTTATGCACACACACACTCATGTAGTCACTCATTCATCTTTATATGCACATTTAAGTGTATGAAGATAAAATAAACATTTAAAAGCATATTTTAGGGGGTTTTTAATGCATATCTCCCTGACCAAAAGAAACTTACTTTTATTAAAATGCTTGCAAATGATTTCGAATGGAGTTCGGTTTGATTTGCATGTGTTATGTTATGTCCTTTCCTAGACTAAATAAAGTCAAAATGCTCGTGTTTGTGTTATGCGACGTACGTACAATACGTACGTGGCAGTTGAGGAGGCCTCGTCCAATTGAAATTCAAATGTAATGCACTGTGAATAATTTGGAATATATATATATATATATATATGTTCTCTTTCCTACTTCTGCGAAGGTAATCAAACTGAAATAACATATTTAAGGAAAGATTGCAACGCATTACAGGCAATGTAAATGTAAAATGACAACAAAACGATGATAATGATATTTTATGAACACTTATAAGCATTCGATGACATTTCTATGGAATGAATATCCCTATCATACACAATCGTCATCAATTGTCATCATTAGCATTTTAATGATGATTGCGGTTGTTTGTTTTAATTATAGAAATTGCATTTCAAGTATATGTTTTGCTTGCTACGATTACTTGCAACGAAACCTTTATGCATATTCATGCCCAGTCATCATTCCGTTGACATGGTCGCTTGTGCATTTGCTGCTTATGAATGCACCAAAAATACCCTGAATTGTTATTATTGTACCACAGAATGGTTCAAATATGAATTTCTCTATGGCTATCTAAGGCTCGTTCACTTCATGTAATTGTATTGTCATCGACATTATATCGTTAACCAAAAAAGTTTGTTCAGTTCAACAAACAAATGCATTCGCATGCATACATTTATACGCTTAAATGTGCAAACATACGTTATGTCTATACATACATATGAGCACACTTTGCACAATCCTTGTAATGGTCATTTCATTTAGTGTAACTGCTGTTGCAATTTTTGCATAGATGCGTATGGACGAGCTAACAAACCCAATGCTTTCGGCTTTAAATTGCGAGTTAAATGGACTTTATTTTGTTACTTTGCGCAAAGGTCCTCAGGTGCTCATCATATAAACACATATTTAACGTTTAATGAAACGATAGTAATCATAATATGAATACGCCCGACTTGTATTTCTTGACATTAGTTTATAATATTTTTAAAGTTGAATTTTATGGGAAATTCTTGGATATATATAAAAGCTTAGTAATAGTTTATAATATTTTTAAACTTGAATTTTATGGGAAATTATCCGATATATAAGTTTAGTAATATAGGCTTTCATTTATTTTTATATTCGCCACATGTGACACCCGAAACAGAGACCATATAAAGCATATATATTCTTGATCAGCGTAAAATTCCGAATTAATTAAACCATGTCCGTCCATCTGAGTATGTGTATGTCTGTGTGGTATTTGTTCTTGACATTCTTCTGATAGCAGAAAATAACGTATTGACTTCAAATTTGGTAACGACATTGAAAGTTTTTGCAGGCAGATTGGTATTGAAAATGGTCCAAATTAGTTAGAGCAGAAGCCCGCAGTGGAGCATAAACTGAACGCAACTCCGTTTTTCTTAACAAATATTTGTGGTTTTTTTTGCGCAATCTTCAAATGAAGATATATTATCCGCCTAAAAATGGGTTAATGCTAAAGTGAATATGATAGACACTACGATTAATTATTTCTTAATAAGACCAGGGATAAGGGTATCAAATAAAAGAATTTGGAAAGTAGAATGCGAAAAGCATAGCGGTGGGTATGCGATATTCCTTCTCCACCGAATATAACAGTCTTACTTGTTTTAATTCTACTAGATTATAAAACAAGTAAACACTACTGTAGGATACTGGCTACCATCAAATACCTTATACCACTTTGGTTGATACATTTGTTCATATAATGACTTTTCAAAGTAAGTAGTTATGTGGGATATGCTTGAAAAAGAAGTACGATCTGAACTATTTCCAACAACGTTCGTCCTTCGGTCGAAACAGGGTAGTATACCAAATTTTATGAAAATACCTCGACAGATGGACGATCTGACAGACAAGCTAAGTTCAATTTAGAATTTTATTCTGAAAGGAAGTGGGGTACAGATGGGCGGACAAGCTTAAATCAATACAGAAAATGATTGTGGCTCGTTTAGTATAATAAAAGCTAGGTTCGTCTCAAGTCCCTCTGGGTTTCCGTAAAATAACTCAAATATATTTTATGAAGTATTTATGTGCATTTTTATATGAATTCGCAAAATTTCCTCAAAATTTTCTAAAATCTTAATATAAAAATATTTTTGAATAAGAGTTATTTATATGAGTATGCATATATTGGATCATATATATATATATATATATATATATATATATTTGAATGGCACATAAGAGAGAAATATCTCCTTCGTGGGATAGTTGTGATGTATAGTGATGTAATTTTGCAATAACGGTTCATGTGTATACACAAAAGCAGCACAGAAAATTTACGTTAGTATGGCGAATTATGTTTTGAATAATTTATTTGCTAAAAAAAAAAAGTTAAAAGCAAAAATGAAATCATTGGCACGACACAATGCCCGATTTAAGATGAATACAATTTTTTTGTCGCATTTCCTTTATTGATAATGAGAGATTTTAAGAATGATTGTAAAAAATATTTTAATTTATCTCAATTATTGAAAAAATGATTACTTCGATAACTATATAGAAGAAGATTTTCTGTTGTGAATGGGGAAAATATAATTAAAGTTTTTTAAACAATATATGGATCGTGAAAAATACAAGGTACAAGGTACATGCATACATGAAATAATTATTCGAAAAAAAATGCATAGCAAGCACAGCAAGAGCAAAAATATCCTTTTGAACACTTAATAAACTTTCATTTGATAAAATACACAGTTTAAAACACCCACAACTTTTTGGTAATGAACTGAGTTGAAAAATTGTAATAACCACTGGTCACAAAGGTCCGACACATACGTACGTACGTTACGCAAAGGCGGTGAAGCAATGTTAAGGTTTCATCGACAACATAAAGCAGTGAAAGCGAGAATATGAAAAAAAAGAAGAGAAAAAAAAAAAAAACATTAAATGTAAGTATAACAAAACGAAACAGTTTTTTAACCCTTTTGAGGTGTCAAAACCACTTGTTTCACGGCCGCCCGCATATGTGACAAAATGTCACGTGACCATATACAGAAATGTAAAAATATAGCAGCACCAACAACAATAATGGCAAGTGAGAAATAAAACATCCTTTGATGTCAAATTTTACGGTGAGAAAAGCACAAGACAACAATAACAACAACAAAATAAATAAATTGTTATTTTATTATATTAAAAAAGACTTTTGATAAAAATATAAAACATACAAAAAAAAAATAAAAAATTTAATATAAAGAGCAAAGCAAAGCAATTTTTTTCCTTTTTGTTAATTTGCTGTGTGTATGTGCATGGAAAGCATGCATAACCAACTAAAGACGAAGCAAAACAATCTATATATTGGTATCTTTTTAAAATACGTTTTAATTAAAAATTAAATCTTGCTTTCAAGTTTTTTTTCGTCTTCTTCTGATCAAAAATTGTAATTATGAAATTTTCACATGTAATGCTTGTCTAAAAAATATTAAACTTTAAGATTATTATTGCAACAATAACAAATAAAATTCGTTACATAAATAAGTTCTCACGACTTGCTCTACGCCTTTTCCCAGTAATGCAATAATTTCCTCGTTTATAATGTTAATGATTTCACGTTTCTGGTAGATAGATTTCTTTCGAGAATAAGAACTTGTTTTTGAAAGGTATGAAGGACAGTCCCAAAATGTGTGTATTGTTCATTATCTCCTACGCCAGTTACGCACAAAGTGGTCCAAAGGTATTTTAATTTTGTATCGATGTCTGCAATATTCAAAGGGGTTTGAGAAAAACCAATCTTTTAAGCTTGTGTGTCTGGCCGGCCGTCCGTTCTTTAAGTGGTAATATTCGAGATATTCTCGTGAAATTTGGTACAACGAGATATGTTGATCCGACGACGTTTGCTATTGAATATAGTTTGGATCGAATCACTTCTTTAAGACTTTCCAACATAACGCCTCTTTTTCAAAAGTAGTAGTATGAATAACTGCATTAAGCGAAATGGTGCAGAGTACTTAGTTGTGGGCCTTGCTTCTGTCTGTCCGTCTTGTTTTTTTACGTTCAACCTACAAGGACTAGTTTTTGATATGTTTCGATAGAAGTTGATACTTTGGCTGACCTGTTTTGGGTGAACGACAAACACTGTTGAAAATGGTTCGGATCGGACCAATTCTTCGACCATTTCCCTTATGAAAAGTTCCTTGATAAGCCAGTATTATGTCTACGAGCGGTTATTTTCGCTGCAATTTTATTTACTTTGTTATTACTGCCGGCAATCCAGCCAAATTAAGCTACGTTTTTAAGGTTACAGGCTTTATTAATGAGATTGTTCGATATTCAAAGTAAAGTGTTCAAAAATAAGCAGCTTTCGTTTGCAGGTTTTTTGCAGTAATTTTAACCGTAAATTACTAGGAAGTGAGCTGAAATCCTAAGACTTAAACTTCGACATTATAGAAAAGGAAACTAATCAGAAGCGAGCAGTAACGGTAAATCAAAATTACATGTTTACAAATATTCATATTAAAAACGAATATAAGTGTAAGTAACAACATGATCTATAAAATATGATCAACCGCACTGAGAATCGAATCGGTCATCGCCAGCTTGGCAGTCTCAAAGTTTATACCCTAGGCTATGTACCATTTTCACGAGAAAATTCAAGTTCTTGCATATTTGGCATACGACGTTCGACCTCATCGGCTGCAAGTACCGTGGCATTTTAGATACCGTACCTTCCTCGTGCATGAATGGCTTAATACTTTTTAGAATTCGCTACGTACATGTGCATATAATATACCAAGAATGGAGAGTGTATTTCAGTTTCACATACACAAACCGTTCCCTGCCCCGCATCTAAACATAATCTCACAATCAACCCCTTTCATTATTTGTTTTTTTTTTTTTTGTTCTGAATACCCAGAAAAAAGACTACTAGAGATGGTAATCACAGAATATAATTCAGTTATAAGAAAATAATTTTCCACAACAAACTTATACCAAGAAGATGATGATATAGAGTGGAAACCGCCGCATACCCATATATTCACGCACATACTTTTTAAAAACCCGTATAAACGCATATACATATATATTTATATAATTGGTGTCTGTATGAACATTTTTGATAAAAACACAGAGAAACCAAAAATCTTAAAAATAGAAAAAAAAAAAAAAACAATGAGAACAAAATCATAATAATAAACAATCTCATCATCAGTAAAAATGGGAAAAGGCGCTATAAAAACAACAACAGCGACAAACTACGTTTAAGAAAATTGAGAAATATCCATTAAATTGTTGGATATGTGTATATATGTTTAAAAGTTTATGGTATACTTCGAGGAGTTGCTAGAGAACATTGAAAAAGCAAACATACATTTTGGCGCTGAAACAAACGTTGGAAGGGGAAGGTCTTAAAAACATGTAAATAAGAATTATGAAAATAATAATGGAAAAAGGATTAAGAGCTACAATAACACATACATACGCATAATGTTGGCATAGCTATCAAGGAGACTGTTAAATAGAAATTTTTAGCGAATTACAGCAAGCGTTATAAGAAAGAAATGTTTCGCCTTTTTTCTTTTTACAGTTCAAACGAAGAAGCCTGAAATTCTAGACATTTGTGTACGGTTTTTTTTTTATAGTATGTATGTAAGCGTATGATAAGTAGAAGCGTAGCTAGCATAGACGTTTTACACGCCAAAGCAAGAATTTCCTTTAACAACGTCTAAGAAAAAGTAACGTTGTGGTTACAGTTTTCTTTTTCTTTCTCACTCGTGTTGATTTTAATTCCAAAACAAAGGATAACGTATACAGCAAGAAACATGCAGAGGCAAATGTTGGTGGCGAAAGATACTCGTTGAGACAGACGTAATATACCTATGGTTACTTACATGTTAACGCTTGTCGACAGGCAGTCGCGTATAATTATGGAATTCTGGTGATGATGCTAGTTTCTCAGTATTTAATTACTTTTTTTCCACCCTCTTTCACCCTGGTATGTACAATAATTGTTAACTGAGGGCATATCTAACTTATCCTTACATTGTAAGGTATTTACTCTCGTGCATACGTGTACGGATGTGTACATGTAAACCTCAACAATATTTATACTTTATTTTATTATTCATTAAATGCCTAAATATAAGGAAACAAGACATTAACCTGTTTTTTTTAGATTTCAATCTAAATACATCCTTAGCTTGAAACCCCGCTTTTTTTCTTCGCTTCACCTAAAGCATTTAAGATTTATCACCTTTTCCGCGGACTTGTCGCATTTGTCTCACAAGCATTACCGTATTAATAAAATATGTTATGCTGTTTAACGTGTCAAAGCGAAAGCAACTGTCTTTCGTACTTTGCCACCTATTCTTTCTTCATATCCCCTCGTCTATCTAATGTTAAACTAAATTAATTTTTTCGCTTTTCTCTCCTCTGAGACGCTATGGTTTTTTTTTTTTTTTTCTTATATATTGTTTTTGGGTTTTGTTTTCAATTTTAAATTTTCTTCAACTCAAAAGAAAAACAAAAAAAAAAAAAAAACAATTCCATAAATGCAATTAAGCAATTATTTGAAATAATTTATTACTTTTAATGTTTTTATTTATTTTTATTGCTTCTCGGTACATTTATGTTGTTTTGCCTTTTGTGTATACGGATGTCCAAATGGTAAACTTGTGCATATAAAATAATTTGTTTTTGTAAAAATTGTTTCTCATCTCTTTTATGCTTGTTATTATTCTTTTTTTTTCGTTTTGGTTTTTAATTAAAAGTTTTTCAAAAGAAGAAATTTAATATTAATATAACATCATATTGTGTGTATGTGGCAATGCATGCTACTAGACATGCAATGCTTGTGGAGTTTAACATATGAACATCTAACTGGCATACTTTTTGGGGCTTAAAAAGATGATTTTTGAAAAGAAAAATCATAAATAGAAGGAAACTTGGTGAGTTATAAGAACAAGAGAAGACACTAAAGACGAAATTAAAGCTGAATTAAAACAAAAGATGGACCGTAACGTTCAACAGTTTTCCAACTTTGTCAAGAAACGTTCTATCGAGATACAGACCCTTTCAGTAATGTATTTACCAAAGTACTTTCGAAAAGTGCTCTCTTCTTCTAGCACTGTGTTTAACAGATATACGAGCATAAAACGATCGTTTCGGATCCTTGAAGATCTTGATCAGTAACCGATAAGTATACAAGTGAGGTCTAAAGGATTTAGTTTGCAAAATTAGAATGCATTGGATAATCATCTCACCACTTTTATGACAAAAGCACACCGTGAATTCAAGTTTTCAGTTCGCCTCATTTCCCACAACTGTGAAGAGCATATTTTTGGGAATATCATTGGGAATTGAGAATATTAAACGAAACTTTGAAACGCTTTTGCTGAGAAAGATTAAAAGCCAATTCTATGCAGCTATGTTACGACTATGCTGCCAGGTATATGGCAAAAAATAGTAACTAGGGATGTGCAATGCTTTGGGCAATCAATTTATTACCCTTTTCCCGCAATGATCCACTAACAAAATCCTCTGACATGAATTTTCGGATTCTTCGCCGTTCTCACCGGCCCACCCTTAAGATGAACAGTACCACCACTCGTCGTTTTTTAATCGCATTGATCGCCTTTGAAACAATCACCCAGCAATGATCTTTTCCATCATTCGAGATCCTTCTGCATTTAAGTTGAACGTACACAAACACTGTCTCTTTGATTTCCGTTCCTGATCCCCACACCTATAAAAAAAACATATGAAGTTCCGATTACCGCAAAAAACTCTTTTAAATTTCTTTGCTTCGTTAATATGAGTTTATTGTAATACAGTAATTTTTCTTTATTTAGTGCTTAGTAGTTCAGTTATGATGTCGAATTTCCTAGTTAACTTATGCGGCTTACCTCAGTATAAGTGACATTCACCAAAACATTTTCTATAGTCTATTTAAAGTGAATACAGCCCATGTACGAATCATCCCGTCATCAAAGCAATAGTGGCACTTTTGGAGAAAAATAGCCGTTCGAGTGGTTTTGAACTTAATTAGCAGCATGAAGAGAAAAGCCAGTGGCATTAAAATGCTACCGTCGTGACTTATCTCACTCAAATTTAAATAGTAATTCTTATTTACACATCTCTTGTGAATCTTGTGGTATGGGTATCGAAAATTCTCCACTTCCTGTGTAAATATAGCCGTAGTCGCTTTTTCACCTATCTATTCCTTTATTATGTTTTTGTGTTTGTGTGATACAGGTTGCAGAATAAGCTTTTGTCGCGAGTTAATTACAAACAGGAAGCTCGACAAACCTTAACCATTTACAATAAGGTGGAGTTTGGCTAGTATCTCACAGTTAAATCGACGTCTTCGAAACCACGGAATTTAAACAGATTTGGTTTATTTGATGTCAGTGCAGTTTTACGCAGGGCTCAAAACGTCTGTGCAAAATCGTAGGCAAGCTAAGGTTAAAGATTACAAAGGTTAAGTAAACTACTTCGCAACAAATTTATTCGCGTTTATGTTTATAAAAGTATTCCAGATGGGACAGACGTGTTATTGTTATTCTCTTCCAACAGTTCGAGTATTTGTGAGACGCGTCTTCATGTTAAAAGAGAATGCAATCCCAATTTCGCAAGTCAGAATATTGGTATTAATAAGAATCTGTTCGTACGCTAATCGTTGATGGAGTTTCATTGTCTGCTTCAAGGATAAGATGGTTTTCCTTGCTGTTCCCCAAAATCTATTGCAGCGGATATTTTCGCCCATGAATTATTGATCTACAAAGAAACGAAACGGATGTGTTTAGTTATCGGATATAATTCCCCGATGGTAACTCGAGCCATCAGGAATATATTGTTCGCCTTTGAAACAATATGCCTGCAGTAGTCTTCCCTGCCATTCTAGACATTTCCATTTTCATGTTGAACATACAGGCACGCTGCTAGCGAAATGGCTCAAAACTCTATGCGTGAAGACACGATTAAAGATTACGAAAATTATGTAAACAGGTTCATGAATCTATCCGTGCGTGAATCTATGGTGAAATTCCATTTTTGCTTCAAGGGTATAATTTATATAATTTTCCTTTCTCAGTTTCTTTAAAATTAAAAATAAATTATCATCAGTTAACAGCAATGAACGTTGCCCTTCTAAACCCATTGCAACGAATTCTATTGAACACACATCCTCGATCGATAAAGAAACGAAAACGTTTAGTAGCTATATCTAGAACTCTCGATGGTTAGTCGAGGCATCAGAACTGCGTTGCTCCCCTTTCAGACAATATATTTGCTGTGGGGCGGTGCATTTGCAAATCGAGCACGGCTTGGTATTTCCCTTTTGTTCTGCCTATAGTTCTTCTTAACCAACACCGTGCCTACATTTACAAAAGACATCCTATGATTGATAAAATAAAAAAATAAAAATAAGTCGAACTCTAACGATGAGTACCCAACATTTGTTTTCGTGACATTTTTAACGGCATAATTATTTAATTATTTAAAAATTGCTTTTTTAATCATAAGAATTTCTAGTTGATTTGTCCTTTTTTTTTACTCTTTTAGTAAACAAACATTTATTTTTCTTTTGTCAGCGAAAAAATTCTGAAAATAAAGTACCGGCGACCTCCTTCCATTTATTTCCTTTGTTTTCTTTTTTTTTTTTCTTTCTTTGCTTACATTTCATATGTGCGGCGAACATTTAATATTCTAATATAGAGGATAACACAATAGACACAACGTTTTGATATATGAATGTGCATAAAATTACACGTTCGCTGAAAAACGTCTATAAAAAGGCATTACTTTTCCCCGCATATACAAACATTTTCAAGTACGAGGAAATCAAACAATATATTGTTGAAAAAAAGGAACAAAAAAAAAAAAAATTCCAACAATTTATCCGCAGACATCATATGCAAACATATGTACGAGTTAATACGTAACGTTGTTAGCTTTCAGTTAGTATTAGGTCTTTGAAGTTGAAATTGATACTACGGCTGAATTCATAATTCGGAAAAATTCATGTTTGTGTGCTCTTCTACATGACCCAATATATCAGAAAATTATTATATAAAACCATAAAACACTTATGTAAGGGTTTTTTTTTTTTTTAAATCACTGTAGTTTCCTTTCTTGCTTCATTCTTCAGTATATAATGAATAACTGCAGTTTACAATACAAAGAAAACCATATAAACCAACCGCACACTTATCGTAGATTATGGGAGTTTTTTTCTTCTTTTTTTTCTGTTGCTGTTATTCGCCTTTAAATTACATTCGCTGGATATCTCAGAATTTCTTCTTTTGCATTTTTTACTTCTTCTTTGCGGATTTACTTGAAATTTGGCCGAATTGGGGCCAATAATAATGAAAGGGGCATGAAACTGGAAGCATTGTGTAGCATGTAAATTGAAAGCAAAAAAAAAAAAAAAGAGAAAAACGATAATACACACAATACTCGAGAAAATAAATCGCATTTGCTTACAATGAATTCACTTTTATTTATATATTTACAAATATGTATATACATATATATATATATATATATATATGTACATGAAGTAAGCATGTGTGTATACGAACAATTTAAAACAGGAAATACCTCTTATGCACGCAATATTTAACTGAAGAGAGAAAAAGTATACTAAATATCATATATTTATATATCCTGCGGGATACCATCATTACTGTCATCATTATCTGCCTCAACAACAACGACAACGACAACGTCATCATTATCATCATCATCATCATCATCATCATCATCATCACTGTCACTACTATTGTTAAAATGATATTTGAAACCAAACTCGCAAACTCATCATCATAAGCATAAGGAAAGTTTCAAGTTTTCAAGCGAAAAAAAAAAAAAAACTAGAAATTTATTTGAAAAATACCTATGTATTTACGTATGTATGTACGTGCTTATGTTCAGACTAAAAAGTCTTTCCATAACACATGGCCTTTGTTAAGAAGAGCATTTTTTTTTTTGCTACGAATTCTTTGCGAAGAAAACTCAAATATTGTCATATATCCGCCTATCGTTTCGCATGTAGGTGTGATATAGTTTTTCGTACTATTTGTGTTTCTTCTTCCCACACTCTCCCTCCTTGCTTTCCACAGCTAATCTTTATTATGTCATGCTTCACCATTAAATTTCTTTTATGATTTTGACTTTTTCAATTTTTTTAAAGAAATTTATTGAAATTGTTGAAGAGAAAAAAAATGTGTTTTTTTTTTTGCGGGAATTCTCTAACATCATCGACCGTTCTTAACGATTTCCCTTTATTGAAGATAGAAGCACACATGTGCTTATTATGTATGAGAGATAATTCAGAATGACTTCTTTCTTTTATTTATTTTCTTTGATTTTATATATATATATATGTATATATATATATGTATATATGTATATATATATGTATATATATATATATATATGTATATATATATATTGTTTTTTTTTTTCAATCTAAATGGGTTTTTATCTATCACACGTCATACCCGTAATATCTTTTCATATTCTCTCGCTCTCATTAGTTACGTTTTCTATAGAAAAAGGGAATTTATTTTATGATTTTTCTCGGCTGTAATTGAATATTCGCTCTTTTCTTTTTTTTCTTACGTTAATATTTTAGAGATTCTATTGTCGTTTATTGCCATTTTAAATTTTCATTATTAATATCGAAATTATATATGACGATTGGGTAGTGGGGTGGCTGGCGGTAGATAAATTTTATTTATCATCAAAATATGTTTGTTTATCTCTTTCTCTCTTTACTTTACGTTTGGCTGCGATAAGTGTTTGCATATGCGATTTATGACCAATCGCTTTGATCTCGAGTGCTTATATGCATTCATTTACGCTCATACGAAATGTTAATATTCTATCGGAAAGAAAAGTTTATCTTGGACTATAAAATATTTTAAAAGAAATATCGAAGATTTAATGATTTGCAAAGATATGATGATGATTGCCTATAAAACTTAATATAATCAGATCGTGATATGTTGTACATCTTGCTGTACTAGAGAGCAACACTTGATTTACGTTATTATGCAATAGAGTAAAATCTTATTTGCTTCTGCGGATTATACGCCGTGATGAGAGTTCATGTTTTTTGAGTTAACGAAAGTTGTTTGCAATTGATAGCAATAATAATATAAGAAGAAACCTAAGACTATCAAGAGCATATTTTTAACCGTTCTAATCCTTCCGGACAGTGTGGAGATGTTCTTTTAAGTTTTCTTAAAAATTCGAATTTTGCTGTAATAAAAAAGATTCCTATAAAAGTAGCCCGTGATCAAACCATATCATGGGGGAGGGGGAAAGAGAAAGAGATATAGAGAGAGACATAGATAGATAGACAGAGAGAGAGAGAGAGAGAGAGAGAGAGAGAGAGAGAGAGAGAGAGAAGGGGTTAATATTAACCTCGCTGGGCTGCAAAATGATTTATTCCATTTCGTATTCTTTTAATGGCGAAACAATCTCTTACGAATTATAGAAATGCCTATCTGAACTAGGCATCAAATATCCAACTGAAATTGGTAAACTCGCCTTTGAGCGTTATCCTAAAAGTTAATATCTTTATTCTATTCCTCTAAGCATTTCATTTGTCGAAATTTAGCGCACTGGATCGTGTTGATTCAAGGAGTGGATTTAGGCCTTTTCAACGATCACTTCGGTCTGATACATACGTCTAGCTTGTTTTAGTCTATCTCTAATATTGTATCCCATACTAATTGAATATGTTCGTAGAATAAGGTAAACTCTACCATATAAAGTAATGGTAGCAATGTCATGGGACATTTTGTTTAAAACATCGTATTACTGGCGATATTTAGTGTTTAAGCCGGGCTTGGCTTTGTACGACGCAAAGAGTATTTGTTTCGATTTTTAATACGTCTGTGAAATAATGATTTCGGAATCTACGAACGCATAGAAAGGATTATCACGGGAAATTACACTTGAATATATTGCATACGACTCGAAAATAACAGATAAATAGTGTGAATAACGTGCAAAAGGTCAACCAAGGCTGAAAAGCCGGACCCAAGTCGCTTAAAAATCAAGGTGATTTTAACAGTTTTTGTCGATTATCGTGGTGTTGTACCCTAAGGATTCCTTTCACCAGTCAAACTATTAACCAGGAATATATTTTTGGGGTTTGAGGGTTGCTTCGAAGGTTATGGAATGGATTTGGAATACTAAATAGATCTGAAAAAGACTTCTTGGAGTTACTCCTTGGAGTTACTTCTTCGACACAGTAGCATATTGTGCTATAGTATTCCATGTTATACTATTCTATATGCTTCCCCATACTGCATGTGTTATACATATTCCCTCAGCGTTACGTATTTATTGTATAGAACAAGTAACTAACATTTATATGCAATAAATTCACCTAATAAATAAGAGGGGACTGCTACCCTATTCCTACTTTCTACATACTAAACAACATGCACGAACGGCATAAACAACATGATTTCTAAGCATTCGTTTCTTAAACATTTAACGATCCAGAATAGGAGCTTATTGGGAAAATAGTGCGAACCACACCTCAAGGCTTACGCATTTGATTAGCTGGAGTGTATTTGTGCTAAGAGATAAAGTCTAAAAAGGAGAAAAACCGAGTTTTTATGTAATCTTAAAAAGAGTGGAATCGATACGATAAGTTACGCTTGCTAATTATAAAATCTTTTACATCAGTTATACAACTAATCTAAAGATTTTTTTTAACCAAAATTCTTTAAGTTTTAAGCAGCAAAAGAAATCTCTGCTACTACACATAATCATAGTTATTTAAGTCTCAATTCGGTTACAGCTGACGGGCAGTGGGTGAAATGTAGCATTAGATATCTTAGCGTTTAAAGAAAATGTTGCAGCATTTATTTGCAGCAAATTGTTGCATTTAGCAGCCAATGGATTTAATCAACCGCTGAGGGCATTTTAAGCGATACGAAACCGATATAAATGAAAAGCATTGTTTTTTCTTCGGTTAGACTAGGCAAGGCTAGGCTAGTCTATATGCACAGACACCATCTAAATATGTGGGAGGGTGTTAAACGTATATAAACAGTAAACTACTATTTTGCTACTTTAATTTCACGCGTTGTTTATATAATTTTTATATAAAATTTATGGTTGATTTAAACGAGAGATTTTTTATTAGAAAATTCATTTCATATTTAATTCGTGGGTGGGTGTAGCTGTGCATTAACAAATACGTATCGTGTGCGCGGTGTATTTTACATTGACTTGTGCTTAGTTTTAATTAAGAGCATTTGTTAATTATTAATTGTTTAGCGTTGCTGTCGTTGTTGTCGTTTTTGTTTTTATATAACGTGTAGCAATTATTTTGGTTCCGAATAAATTTATTGTAGTTTAGTTTTCTTTTATATAAAAATTTACGCTGATTTTGTTGTCGCTAACGTTGTTTTTGTTTTGTTCTACGCATAATGTTATTTGCCCATACACTGCACAACGTACATTTGTTTTTCAATTAGTCATCAATTAAATTCACTCAAGCATATTTAATTGTTTAGATTAATTTTGTATGATATTTGAAAAAGTATAACATGTTTGCTCAACTCAACGGCCAAAGAACGAATGGTAGAAGTGGAAACGTAAACACAAAACAAAACAACTTAGAAATCTAATGGAAACTAATTTTTAGATTGAAATCTGTTCTAACTTTTGTGTCCATTAAATCCAATCTGTTGTACATCTAAGATTTTTTGTGGCTAATACGGAACGAGGACCGGCGGATATGAATTCCATTTACTGTTAGAGAAAGATGTGATTTGTAAAAGATAACATCAATGCAGAAGAAGTTAAAAAGACAAACAAAACTGAAAATGAATACCAAGCAGTTAGTCGTCGTCCATATTTATTCCCTACACCACTTCTGATACAGAGCACATTAAGTTTATGCAGTCCTATGTAAAACCCAGGCTTAGATAGAACTACCCATTGTTGCACCAAATGACTAAAAAAATTATTTAAGTTTGTATGTCCGTCGACCCTGTTTGTATACGTCCATGTATTTTTGTCTTTAACCTGCAGATCGCAATGACGTTTTGATGAAATTTGATACTTTGAGCTGCATTGACCCGAGCAAAAAGGCTTGCAAAAATGGTTCGAATCGGTCCACTTTTTCGACCATTGCGATTATCAAAAAGTTTTCGACAAGATTCGCTGTGTGCTGACAATTTGACATTCTAAGTTGGTATTAAAATCTGGCTCGGCTGGGTCGATATTTTGAACCCACCCTCCTGTTCCTTCCACAGACCCTGATTGCTCACATTGTAAAATATGTATAATTGTCAATATTCGACGATGAAAATTGGTTCATAAAGTTAGTAAATTAACAAAGAAACCTATCTTACCGAACCTGAACCATGTAGGTCCATTGTTTGCATACCACAAGATATATGGCATATAAGGATTCTCAGGAAATGTAAACTTTTACATGCCAAACAGACCTAATTATTAATGTTTAATGATCCAAATATGTTCGTAAAAGTAATTTGGCATTATAATGAAGTGGACAGTGGGCCTATTTCTTGATACACACTCCATATGAGATTTCTCAGACAAAGATTTAATTTTTAATACTTTATTATGAAAATGAGTCCTTAATAGCAATTTAGCAAAACAATGAGCGGTACGAAATTTACATCAGACAGGTCTATTTTTTAAGTCTTAACATATACAGAGATTATCGTGAAAAGGAAGTCCATATATGAGAGAGAAAGCTAATTTCCAGTTTTGTATGACAGGGACTGAAAAATAATAAAATTATTAGGAAGAGAAGTAAATTTGCTAAATTTGCGTCACGTCACCTGATGTTTTGAGCCACCTCCAATAAGCGGACTGTTGTGGAAAATACGGTTCTGCATGAAAACAATGTGTAATTTTTGACGTATTATTACCGAAAAGAGTAAATAACTCTAGTAGGCTCTTACTTGTTCGATGAAGGATTCCAGTGCGGAAGATTTTTTAAAAGATTCTCGAGCGCTGCATAAGCAAAAAAGAAATTGTATTATGCTTACAGTGATTTATTGCCTTTTAAAGTCCGTACCTTATAATCACACATGTGTCCTTAAGTACATAAAAACTCTGTATACGCATTGTGCTAGGTAAGCGTAAGGATAGCATTAAACAATTGGATGTCTTGCTGTAGATGGTAGCAGCGGCCACGTACAGCCTGTGCTATAAGAGCATACGAGCATGCTACTTAATATCAACATATCGAAAACTATTTTTAACTTTATTCTACAGAAGCAACGCAATGAAGTGAATGCTTTGCTGACAGGGTGTTGCTAAGTGTGAGCTATAAATTAACGCATCCAAGTTTTGAATTTCACTTGACAAAATGATAACGTAATTTAAGTAAATACTCTAAAAGGATCTTGCTCAGTCGAGAAGAGCAAAATACGTTTGAATTGCCCGCTGTTGAGGAATTCCATGAAGTTGGAAACTATATGTATTCGTAGTATCCGATAATATCGTAATATTATAGAGAAAGAGAAATTGCTCTTAATCGTAAATTGGAATATTGTTTTACAGAGTTCTCTGACTTTCTCCAGTTAATTCAAAGATTCGCTTTATCGTGCCAGCGAATAGAAATAAGGCTCATAAAAGTGAAATTAAGTCCGAATGTAATTACCACAGGTATTCACCAAAGGTTAAATGGCTAACAAACCCGCATATGTAGAAGCGTGAGGCTATGCTTGGATTTGGAAGCCTAGTCTGACTACAGATATTTTTTATTGTGAAATTGTCCAGCGGCACAGTTTGAAAAATTGCGTTTCAAGAAAGATGCGGTTGGCATCTGCATACTGCTATACAATTATGTTGATTATCATTATTTTTGGTTTGATAGCAAGAATTATGGTTTTGTACAATTTTTGACTGTATAAGAGATCATTGTAGTCAATAAATGAGAATTGATTTCATGAGAATATTACAGTGCTTTACTTCGTAGTAAAACTAAACCCAATTTAAATGATTTCAAGGGCTTTATTTAAATTGTTCTTTTCTATCAGCGAAAACTGTTTGCTTATCATATGCAATTTTCTGATTTGATTTATTTATTGTTGCAAAAGTCATCGGTGCGTGAATGTTCGGCTTAACTCGCTAACCTGGTCAGCTAGTTAGGGGTTGCGAATAGATTTCAAAATCACAAACTTGTTATGCAACCCCCCATTATTCCCGTGTTACGTCTTTAATTATCAGAAGTCGCGGATGTAATATCCATGCAATGAGTTATTCGTGCAGTAAAGTTAGTTGAGTCAATAATTATTTTAAATATAGATTCCAGAGGTATACGATTACTAACACACTTACTTGTCTCGAACGCTTCAACTCATATTTTTTTATTAATGTTGTATGAAATTATCGCATTAATTTTCATTAAGGTCATCGTAAGGGCAGAGACTAACAAATAAAAATATTATTTCGTTTTACTTCTCCTTCTGTTGTTGTTGTTGTTGTTGCCTTTGGCGTTCTTGTTTTTGAATAAAATGCCCTTAAAATGTAATAAAAATAATCACTTTAGGTTTTTATGGCATTGATGGTGCATTAATCCAATTGTACATTTTCCATAATATAAAATAAAATTCCAGTGAAAAAAGCGTTAAGCATGACCGCTGATATACGGCAGCGTAAGCGAAGCAAGCAAATACAACATTAATGCAATAACATTAACGTCAAAATGCCTGAACAGTGTCAAAACATTTTGCAAATCTAATGAGCCTCAACGGCATTAGAGGCTAAATAAAAAATGAAAAGTAAAAAATGCTACAGAGAGATAGACAAAAAAAAAAAAAAATTTGTATATTTATATATATATGTATATGTGAAAAAGAGCAGACAAAAATATTTTAAAAGCCATATAACACAACATTGACAGACAAGTCAGCTGGTTTGATTGTGTGGGCTTAAGGAATGGCTATGGCCTTAAAAAACATATAACAATATCTGCAACTATATTAAAGCGAAGAGAAAGAAAAGGAAGAAAAAAATTGTTATAAGAAAATAAGGAAAAACTGCAAGAAATTAAAAGTACTTTACACGCATACACACTCTTAGTTTTGCTAGCTGAAGACTACCCTTCGCTGGGTGTGAAATTGGGTATTAAAGAAGGCAAACGAAGAAGTTTCTTATTATTCTTGAAGGCTCTCACTACAAGGGATACTTCGAGTAGTTATCGTAACGTGAATGGAGAGAGTTTGGTTGCCAAGCAAATTTTTGGACTTTTTCAACCTTTTTCCCGATTGTTGTTGCTATTGTTGTGTTACAGACATTTGCTTAGTCAGTGATTTTGACATCATTGTTATTGTTGTTGCTGTTGCTGATGTTGTAATAAACTGGTGTGAAAATTCCTACAAAACATACGTCACAACAAATTTATGATTGTTTCGTACTTTGGACTTTGGTCTCTTTGCGCATCTACATCTATCTGTCTATCCATCTATCCACCTATCTATCTATCTATCTGCCGTTGTTCATTTGTGTTTTGTGTTTCCCTTGTATTTTAGTTAATTTCCATGTAAATTAAGCAATAAAATGTTGTTTAATGTTTCAATTAACGCTTTAGTTACTTTTCGCCTCGTATACAAGGGTCGCTAAACATTCTTTTCTTTCCTTTCTTCTGATTTCAAGTTTCGTTTCAACGTTAATATCGTTTGTCGTTGAGTTACTTTTTGATTTTCTAATTTGCTTGTAATTTAAATGTTTGTCATTGTTCTCTAGATTTCCTTTGTCGTTCTCTGTTTATATCTTTATTTGTTACTTAATTTGCAAAAAAAAAAAAAAAAATAATGCGATATTTATTACAGTCGCTAGGAAAAAATAAAGATAAAATGAGTTTATCACTTGATTAGTAACGTCTTTGAAAAATTAATAAAATCTGAGTACGAGGTAATAAAATCAGAGATGCGCAATACGTGAATGAGTCAATCTAGCTCCTCTGACTTTTTCAATATTCATCCGCATGACCGTGTATTTATTTACTTAAACGATTGACAGACGTAAGTCCAGTCTCAAGATTGCCTTATCTTATCATTCTGAAGTTGCTTGCATCTATAAATACAGATAATGTATCCATAAATGAAAGGTTCATCAATACAACCAATTTTCAAATAAACAAATTTAAATTTTTTTTTCCTATTAAATTATTTTCTGATACTTTTCTGACCCTAAAATTGTTTGTTGGGTATCTTAAATTCGATCTGAGGTTGCTTGGGGATTTTTCACTTTTTTCTTCATTAACTTCATTGTTATCTTATGTCAGTTAATAGTCGCACTAATGAAATTTAATTATCACCAAAGTTGAATATCAGTTAATAAAATAGTTTAATTTAGGGTGAGAAACACTCACAATGATAAAACTTAAAAGGTTTTTTTAGCAACAAATAAAAACTGAATATATTTCCATTAAATATTCAGGCTTTGCCAGACGAATTTATGATGGTTGGCATCTAGACATAGTTTACGTGCATATCGATTTCGGTTGTAATATAACAGCTCTTTTCTTAAACTCACCGACGATCCACAATCAGACGAACCATATTAAAAATTTCAAGTTTTGTTTTCATACACATTTCATTCATGTTCAAATACGTCATTACATGGGGAAGGGTCCCGTTTGTACGCTCTTGTGCCAGAACATGCCAGTGAAAAAGATTTTGCCAAAATATCTCAAAAATTGCAAGCTTTACATACAAAAAGTCATACAGACAGATAGACAGACAAGCTTAAATAGACGCGGAAAATGGTTCTCTGAACCGATTGTTACAATAATTTGTGTTATAATGAAGTGTGTGCCTGTCCTACATTCTTCTGTATGTTATACCCATCCGCACAAACGCACATATATTTCGTACAAAAACTTGTGTAAGAACATGCACCTGCTTGATTGAAATAACAAAGAGTGTTTACGTAGGCCCAAAAATATCAATCACAAGCCGCTTGAAGCATACGAAAAAATTTATGCTTGTAGAGTTCCAGCTCGAGCTAACCTCGGGCGCCTGTCCGGCTATCCTTTCACTTGTCCATCCTGGTTTCCCATCCCTTCGTGGGATTTTGTTGAAAATTATCTTCTTTTGAAAACTAAGATCTTCTCGAAAATAAAAACACAGCATCTAAGAGTTGTAGGTGCAAAGCTAGACTAAACGATTTTCACATGCTATTTTTCACGTCAGCCTTACACCGGTGAGAGGGAACTAACCATTAATGCAAAGAAATAGAGACATTCAAAGTTTTCCGCCTAACTGACTTGATATTTACCGAGTCATTAAAGACTTCTTTGACTCTTCTATTGATCAATTCTGAATGTTGTACGTCAGTTTTCCGTTTTAATTGCGCTTGCACGTTTTCAAAGCGGAATTCTTCTTTCATGGGTTAACAAAGGCGCGAATTTTTTTTTTTATTGTCTGTGGAATGTGTGTGAACCCTGTGCCTTGAAGGATCTCCACTTATTGAAAAAAACACGACCTTTTCTCGTTATCTTTAATGTTTTCTGAAATCCACGGCGCATATACCGGGGCCTTAGAGGAAGAAGACAATTTAACTATTTAATACAATAATTACTCTACTTATTACCATACTTTAATGTAAGTACCGACCAACTATCCTATCCATGATTTGCGTTAAAAAATTAAATCCTTTTGAGGTGAAGGGTGGCGTTGGAATTGAAATTGTGTAGAGTACGTGAGTAAGACTTAAGATATAAGCTGATTTTATTTATTAGCATACATACAACACAGGGGGACGCGACTTCTGGTCTTTTTGTGGTTAATCTTTTCGTTGGTACCGGCGGCGTGTTTAAATTCTAACAAAGGAATAGGAAGAGAAATGAAGGTCAGCTTATTCCGCCAATTTTCTTGACTGAGTCAGAAGGTAGTGTTCATGTTTCCTGGTAAATGTTAGAATGCATCTCTCTGATACTCTCTGTTAGGTCAAAGGTTCGGATCTGCGTTCCAATCTTATTAAAAGGTCTGGAAAGATATGGATCGTCCGCTTTCCTTCTCTCAATCTATTTAATTTTTGTCTAATTAGTCATCTTTTAAGCCAAGGCTTTCCCAGTCGATTTAAAAATACTGCATTTTGCTAATGCATATAAAAATATAACAGCAATTAATGTAAGAAACTTTAAAACAAACGTTTGCTTAAAAGCGAAAAATTACAACAAATTGCTTTAAGAAATTTCAAATTTTTTCCAAAAACACATCAGTGTATTTAGCATGAGAAGTAAGATTTTCTTCTTCGCAGCACGCAAAAGAAAAAAAAATACGAAAATCCCCCTCAAAGAATCCATCGAGTCACCTTCACTTGAATACCGTTAAATCTGTTCTGCTTAATGACAGCTTATTAGCATATTAAGTTGGGTCCGACGCAAACACAAACATCAAAAGCACAATAACATTACACCAGCCTGTAAAAGAAGTCATAATTTTTTTTCTATGCTCCATCGTTAAAAGACGGCTAACGTTTTCTTTTTTTTTTCTGTTTTTTTATCTAACCTTATATTCTCAAATTGCGATGACTTGGCAGATTTTTTGTTTTTAAAATATTTTAAAGAAAACACATATATATCTCAATAGGTTTGTGTGAAGAGCAAAGTGCAAAAAATGAACATAAGTAAATTATAATATCAGATTTTTCCAAAAGTGCAAAGTTTTAGAAAAGCAAAAAGCAGCTGCTTGTTTTATGGTTATCGTTGAAGATTTCCTTTAAAAATTTGTTCTGCTTTTGGGGCATATAAGGAGTGCATGTTAAGAGATAGTTAAATAAATTTGCGAAGAATAAGATTTAGGCAAAAAAGCATTTTAAAGCATTAAATTAGGTGTAACACACCTAATAAGAGTATGGCAGATGCATGTAAATATAAGTAGCAGTTGATTTTATGCAGAAGATGATCATTGTGCTTGTAATCCTGTACGCCTTTGAAAGTAAACCAAAGACCTAAACATTATTATGTGTTAGCTATAATATCTCTCTGAGTGATGCTAAGCCGTTTGCGCGAAAGATCTCCGGCAATCTTTGAACGAAAACACATACACACACACACACAACACTTATAACCAAGAACTTATGGCCCAGAGTGTAACTCGGATGCTCATTCGACTGGTGGCGGTTGAAACTATGCGGACCTCTCTGGAATCTACTACATTACTCTCAAAAGATTTCTCTTCAAGTCTGTTGCGGACTAAGATTACGGCCGAGGCTAGAGTGTCAACTGTAAAGCTTTACGAGACAGAACGCAATTTGGCTGGGCACTTTTAATGCATCCTCTGAGTAGCTCGAACCCGGCATCATGTTTTAGCTTTGCGGTACTAAGCTTATTTTAAGAAGGGTCTAATTTGTTGTGCAGAAGCCAGATTAGATTTACAGCCAGGGGAAGTGGTTATGTAAAACAGCCAAAATTTGATTGGATATTTGTCGCATATATTCCCTGCGGAATTTGAAGCTGTCCTCGTAAGATTATTATGTCCTAGGACTGTGCCGTTCTATGTTTAAATTTTAATACAAATTTCCTGACTGGAATTTATGCCACCAGGAAATTAGTTTTCATAAGCTTGAGCAAAAGTAGGCTGGAAAGTGTTCATGCATTCATTATCTAGCTCGGGCCTCTTCTCTGAAACTAATATTTTACCTTTGGTCTTGGCAATACTGTCTGGATATAGGTTACGCCCGTAAGTGATAGCTCTGCTTTACAAGTTTTTGACCAGAGACAACATTTACCTTATAACTACGGAGCTGAGGATCCAATAGAAGATTAACGGAAAGATCCTGCATTCGTGACTCGTGAAAACTTCAATACTTTTTAAACAACTTAATAAAATTAAAGTAAATATGATGTTGGAGGAAAATGACACATCAATGACTTCTTTTCAAATTACATTTAGAGTCTAAAGATCAACCAGAAACCACATAATTTCAACAATTTTTCATGAATCAAGTTACACAAAAGACTACCAACAGAAGCAAAAAGCTATCAGCAGCCTAACCAAAGTAGTTGCTGCTACCAGGCTCTTATGATTACTAAAATGTTTCAGTTTTTGGGCAAACAAATGATTATCACAATAAAACAAATGACAAATAACGTAAAGAGAAGGGCGAGGAAGAGATAAGCGGTCGAGGATACTAAATATGAAACACATGTGTGTCCGTTTACGGGAATAGTTAAAATTACTTAAAAAAATAAATAATAGCCAAAAACTATTCTTAGAGAAACTAAAGGTAAACAGCTATTAAAAGCATAGAAAATTGTTTACCTCACAACACGAAACGATGGTCAGAGTGAAAGCAAATTTTGTTAGGACATAACAGTAGCACAACCACAACAAAAATGTTATATGTTTAAGTAAACACATTGTAGACACTAAGAAGGAAAGACTTAAGAGTGATAAGGTGTCACCCACTACTGCTGTACGAAAAAAGTAGTCTTTGAAATTGTTTAATGTTACATACGAGAGAGGAAAACAGTTTCTCGATATTATAAACCTTTACTCAAACAGCCTTCAACGAAAATATGTACCAAACTAAACAATGTAAATAGTTTTTATATAAAAGGGAAAATTCAGCAAATTCTATAACAGTATAAGGATTTCTTGTTAAATGGAAAATTAAAAAAAAATAAAAACTGTAATTATATTTTAGAGTAGAAAGATTAACTATACGTAGCTTTCTCCTCAGAAGCACTGCCACCAGTACTTTGTTACCTTAACTGGCACTACAAAAGGAAGAAGGAAGGGGAAGTGTACACACACACACAAGTACACACACATACATACCCGAAAAAGTGACACCTTTTGCTGTCTAGAATTTTGTGGAACACTGTCAGTCATCTTTATCCCATTCGTCCTCCTGACTACTCATTTTTGCTCTTTGCACTGTAATGCTAGTTAAGGTTACATAGGTAAAGGGCTGGTTTTGGCTTTGGCAATACAAAAAAAAGAAGAAGATAGATTTTAAAAATTGCCAACAGAAGAGGTGCAGAGAAGCTTTGTATAATTTGAAGCCGGAGCAGTGTAAGAAAATATCTCTACTTGGAAATTAATGAAAAATCCATTATTTGTGTTGTGTTTACCAAGTCATTGGTGTTGCGGCTCTTAGGTGAGAAGTAGTAGAAGATTTTGTTACGAAAAATTTAATTATTGAACAATTTTTAATAGAAGCTATACATTACGACGGCTGCTGTAACTCTAAAATAGTATATACAAGTGCTTAAAAATCCAATAGATAGTTAAGCATGCAAATAAGTCCGCTTAACGTGTACCTGCACCATACACTCTTTCAAATTGGTCTAATTCTTGCCATAGCATTAAGTCAAACTTTACAAATTCGTTAAATACATGTCTTTGCTGTTCTGCATATGCATGTGAACACAGATTTATGTGCTTTCAGTGTGAAATATTCTAAAAATTCCACGTATACAACCATGCTTAATATAGGCATCCATAATGCCTTACGTTGTCGAAAAAGTGATCCGATCTGAATCATTTTTAATAGCGTTCGTTCTTGGAGCAAAACACATCGGCTTACTAAAACACACCATCACAATATCCCAGAAATTGCGATCTGTAGATTGAACAAAATAACACATGGACAGGAGTCAGACGGACAGACAAGTTCAGATAATAAAAAGTGGGTCTATCTCAAGTTCTTCTTGATGTTGTTTACACCGCCAGGAATTTTATTTACCCCGTAATACAAGTGATGTAGGGCATAATGTATGAAAATCTTATTGAAGAAATTCTGTAAAAGTCTAAAATTAGTCAGCAATTGATTAAACATTTCGAAAAGCTTCCTGCTAAATAAAGAAGTAAGAATAAGCAGAGAGCAGAGCGGAACAGAGGTTAGTTCACGGTTTTCCATATGTTCATATTAGTTCGACAACTAGAGCCGAGACTCTCATTATTAAAAAAGTGGCCTCTATTGCCAGAGATATGGATTCCCATACAAATACATCGCTCGTCTTTTGAAGCAAACTCCTTTGTCGAATTTTTTTTAGATTTTTTTATCATTGGCGAAGTGTTGCTCAGGAATCGTGTGTGGCGCTAAAGTGACCATGTCTGGTAAAGGTTGAAGTGATACGGTTTTCGTCGTGAGGTTGAGTGATACTGTCGATTAGAAGATAGTCCCCTAAAATAAATACTTACAAAGCGGAATATAATTTCACCTTTTTCTGTGAAACAACTACGAGTAATTGTCTAAATGGTCGGAATCATTTGGAACATTTCTTTTGACGGTGGGCACAATTTAAAAATCAATGGGGTCCATCAATAGTCGTCTTACACCTTTATGTCATCCCATTAAGGTTGTGATAGGCAAAGACTGATATCAGTGATAAGAAAAGCGTATGAACTGTGAGAGTCTTCTAAATCTCACGCCCTCTGTAATCGATGGAGCGATGTTTCCCATTGCGAAAATTCACTAACTATCATAAGAGATTTGCTTACTGAAATTCTCAAATAAAATTTTCAATTTTTACCGGCATTAGCAGTCATTTGGGCATATGGGAAATAAAGCGAAGAACAGTTTCAAATATTTGTTTATTTAATGTTTCAGTCGATGAAGGTAAATATGGATGACTCGTTCGTTTCACTAACTCCTGAGAGATCTTTGCTTCGTCATTAGCAATAAACCAAAGTTTTAACTAAATCGTTATTAGAAACTCTAAAGAACAATTTTTTTCGTTAACTGCTATGACGTGAAAAAAAGAGGATTACCCATCGCCCTCGTTGTCGGTTGACGGCTGCTACGGTTAAGTGTTGTTGTGTTGCTTTGCTGTATTAAAAATTGAGATTAGTTTTTATCATTTAATTATAAGCAGCTTTCGTTTTAATGAAACACTTTTCCCATCCCTTGTCCCTACAGTGCATACACAGAGTAATTATATTCTTCTTCTTTTCTTACTGCGGGTAAACAATTTCATCCTTTTTACAAAATATAATTATTTATTGATAAAATTTGTCGTGCTGATGGTAAGCGCTCTTATTGTCAGCATTGTACCGAAAAAGAGTTAGAGAGACGGATAGTTTTAATTAAATGTTTGCTAATTTTGCCGAAAAATACGAAATAATTCAATTTTCCTAGAAATGTAATTTATTTGTAATTAATGATGTTTATCCCAGGGATGGAAAGGCAGCATAGTAGCGCAATGGTGGCAAGTAGCAAATGAGAGAAATTTGATATCATTATCTTTGCGAAAAGAAAGTTTAACTATTTCTCTAATATATGTTGTGAGTGGGACATCGTTATATATAGTGTAGTGATGGAGTTTGCTTTTTCTTTCTGCGACAAGGTACGTTCACGATGGGCAATTAGCAACTTGTTGTTTTTATATCACGATTAGGATATGATTAGGTCTGGGTCTACATCGGTCGTTAGGTTGCTTTCCACGTCCATCTAAACTATAAGATGCTAAGGACTATAACTTAAGTGCTATGGCAGAGTTTTACCATTTGGTGGAAGCACGTATTAATTTGGAGATATTTTAAAGAGATACGGTAACTAATACTATACCGTACGGGAAGTTGTTGTAGTCATTCCTCAATTGATTTGGAATAGAAGATGCAAAGCAGAGTTGTTGCTAAGCATCAAGTTGTGGGCGAACAAGTCACCCTATACGAAAAGCCTTACTTTTCTTTTATGATTACTGCGAAACAACTAGGAACACATGCTTACCAGCTTTATCTTAGAAATAAGTCGCCGAAAATGAAATGTCGGCATTGTATAATAGTGGATGACTTAGCGGATTTCTTTCATTTTTTACAAGTACTGTACATGTATTTTGGAGCCGGAAACTTAATTTTTTGGTGCGCTTTCCGTACGCAAATAAACGGACTTACAAACAGGTATACAAACGATGGACGGACGGCCGTATCTAAATCGATTCGGAATTTCGTACTGACCAAGAACGTGCATGTCTTTTCCAGGATGTTTGAAAATTCCTTCTAGGAGTTGCAAACATCTGGACAAAATGAATAAGCTCCTGTCTTTGGGTGGTGAGTATAAAAACATGTTGTTGATTTTCATCTGCTATCAGAATTAAAAAATGTATATTTTAAAAAATAATATTAAACACCGAAAACTTCAGCGCAATAATGGCTGGGACAACATTAATGTTTCCCGCAAAGCGGATTGTTGTTTGCCCTCCAATATAGGGAGACTATCTAATACCAACGTAAAAAAACGGTGACTGGGAAAAGCTACCAACAAGAGCAAACATTACCTTATCGCGATTAACACCGACGATTAAATCGATGACTTATTGTTTGACCGGACGATGCTTTCATTCTTCCACACGATAGCCAATACTTAGCTTGCTTAGACACAGCTTTATCCCTTCTCCACGAAACTCATACTCTGTCAAAATGATAGGAAATAGCGGACAATATTTTGTGTAAAGTCAAAAGATTAAAAAAATACTTTTTTTTGGTGAAAAAGTGCAAAAAAAACGTTCATGACCTACTTCTGCATCTGTAGTTTGAATCCTACTTTGTTATCATTAAACCCAATCGCGATTATAGACCCGATGGACATTGACAATAAAAATCTATTACATGTGATGCTTGTATGTAACGACATGGGGCATAATAATAATATAACATATGATAGACGACAAGAATGTGTTGTTATGCGTTAAAACTATCATATGATAGAATATAATTACAATCATCCTTTGTCAGGTAGCTTAATGTCAGAAAGAACTAAATCCCGAACACTTGTTACCTACTGGGTAAGATTTGTTTATGGTTTGGGTGCGACAGTACGTAAAACGCGTTGCGTGTTCTTGTGTAGTTTTTCCGCGAGATTATTGAATTGATATCTGAACATACCGTATATATAATACGCACTCTAAGACCCAAGAAAAGCGGAAATCCCTATAAGAGTCATAAGAGTCTTTAGAAGTGAGAAGTTAACCCTATTGACTCTGTTTCAATGTATTTCACTTTCAAACGAATCACAGCATCGCTATATCTTACTTATCATGTAAAACTCCAAAAGCTTAAAAAATTATCTTACTTGGTCCCTTTCCTTGAAAGGTAAATCAGTTCACTAAAGTGTAACAAGAGCTGCATTTGTCTCGATTTTTCGAAAAAAGGAAGAAAAATAAAAAGTAAACGGGGCGCGTTTGCTTTTTTTTTTTGCATTAAGGGTCAAACATTCCCGACAATAGCATTAGCTTTTTCACATTTTTTTCTTGTTTTATTATTTTGCAAAAATTTAATTGAGGTCTGTTTTCATAAATCACACTAACCGCGTATGTATGTATTTAACAGCATATATGAAATTGTTAACCTTAATATTTGCATATAAGGTTAGAAGTGCATACGAGCTCTCCAGTGGCAGTGTGTGCATGTATCTGCATAAATGCAATAAAATGAATTTGTTTACAACGTTCTTTAATAACTTTATTTAGATTGAAACTCTGATACATGGATATGCTATGCAGATATGTAATGAATGCGAAATAAAAAAAAAAAAAAAGTATGAAAAAAAGGGTTCCTTTTGTTTTCTTACTATGATTTTATATGAATTTTTAAATTAACCGAATATTGCATTTATCTGTTGGTCTATTCAGAGTGCATATATCAAAGTACGTATATGTGCTTTTGTTCCTTTCTCTAGCTAATAAGTGTTATTTGAGCTCATAAATCATGAAATATGACAACAAAAATCCTAAAATGTTTTCGTTTTTTTTTTGTTCTTCTTTTTTGTTTTATTTGTATTTATTTATTTGACTATATGACGAGTATTGCGTTACAACCAGTCCATATGAATTGTGCTTAGTACATATTTATCTAAGAATACAACACAAAACGCATAAATAGGGAAAGTAGTTAGAGAGGGGGAGAGAGAGAGAGAGATGATGTGTACTATGTTGCAGACGTCCTTACTACTGCAACTACATTGAAATAGTAGTACACTACTGTCTTTGGTAAGCTTACATAGCACATATTCCCCAATAAAAACAACTCTGACGACATGCATGAAGTCCTGTTATAACATGTGTAATAGTTATCCTAGTGTGTGGATTCATTATATTTGCTTTGTGTGCGTTCGTATGTAATGTGTGTATATTTATTTTCATTTTCGTTCATTTCATTGTTGATAAACAATACTAAAAGCATATCGCGTGTTAAAAATCACAAAACTAAACAATGGATTTCATAAAATTCCAGTTTGGCTGTTAGAGCTGTTGATGTTCTTTTGTGTGCAACTTCATGTCGCTTTACTCGCATGGAAGCGCAGTGATTTTTTTCTATTTTCTTTCATTTTTTTTTTTTTTTGCAAAAACTGAATTCAATACTTTTTCTATTGTTTGCGTTGGATTTTCTTCATTTCATTTCTTGTTTTTATTATCATTATTATTATTATCATCTTCTCGTTCTTTTTATTATATTTTCTTGTATTATTTGGTCAATATTAGTTTCATCGAATGTCAGCATTAGAAAAGGAAGCTTTTACGACAAGTCTTCGTTTCATGTAATTTGAGTTTTATATGAATTTTTTTGTTTTTTTTTTTTATTTATACAATAGCGTCAACTTTACAAATAACTCGGGAAATTAGTATAGTGTTGTTATTATTTATGGTTCTTAACGTTATTGTACTGAATTTTATCGATAAAAGCATTTCGTCTATTGTCTGTTACAATAAAGAATTGAGATCTTGTTTCTGAAAGTCAAGATAACTTTTCATTCCCATTATAAAAATGACAGGACCTGAAGGTCGATCTAGCCTAAGCAGTAAATTACTTTTTTCCCTAGTACGAAATGCTCGAAAATTTCTTTTAGTTGTGGGGAACAATAGTTTTTTTTATTTAAAGTGATGAAAATCTAGACGGAAAGGCCTATCACATACATCAGCGACCTCTAAAAGGATTCTATTCGAATACGTGTTCAGTTGTGGCAATGGGCTGCGATCGCGCCTATTGATCCACACCCATGGTTTGAGACACATTTTTTTGAATCGCTTTATGCTTGTCTCGCCGTCCGACATCTGCCGCTTTAGAAATATGTTTAGTGTATTTAGTAGGACATAGCACAAGAATGAATGCTATTGAATAGGAATTGCATGGGATCATTGTTACGACTACTTGTCATGTATTCCGGAAGACTTTTCCCATCTTTTAATATCTCGTTAAATGTAGTATTTTAGTAGAAAGATAAAGAGATAGCCGAACCCTAATGGGTGTGTGCCCATTAGTGTGTGAGCATTGTATAAGTTCAGTTGCGGGGATTTATGCAAGAGCCATCGCGAGTATTGACTGCGACCCATGTTGTGAAACACATGTTTTGAATGGCTTTGCGCTTGTGTATGTGTCCAGTCGGCATAATCCCTTCTAACGACCATCGTGCCCGCACGCTCACATACAAAATAGTAATAATAAGAGCCGTTCTATCTACAAGCTTATTGTGTTGGTGTTATGTTGTTTGCGCCATGTTGGTTTATTTTTCCGTATATTCCATAAAGCTTCACCTAAAAGGTAAACTTCATATAGCAACAAATTCCAATTTGGGTATTTTATGGCGCCAATACCCGTACAGAGTATTGGAACGGAAAAGCCGTTGTCGATTTTCCAGAAATTATGGACTTGGAGGATGCTTTCAACCTTCTTCAATGCAAGGACAAGAACTCGTTACTCGAAACACATCTTTTCCTTTCAATTTCGAACTTTTCCACAAACGTGAACATCGACGCACACTTAATATACTTTCGCACCTCGGGTATAAAAATGTCTATAAGAAATCCCAAAAGCTTAAATGCGTTTTTCTTGAGACGCATTTCTTGAAACCGGCCAACTGTGTAATTACAACTCTTTTCATTTCCCCTTCGACCACTCGCCAGCCACATAAAAATCCTCTACTCACTACACTAGTTGTAGACATGTAGATGAAACGATCCCTTTTTTTTCAGATTCAAACTTGCACCAAACAGCCTGCTAGCCTAGCGACCCTTAAGCTAAGGTTGTTTCACGAAAACGGTTCGGTAGTTGCAAAGATCTTCCAAAAATATCTTTTTTTAAATACTTAAACCTCTTCCCAATATTATGGTTTTATTTGTTTACCTTCCATTTAAGAGAAAGTTGATAAAGCAACATTTGTTTTTAATTTGCTGCAATAGTTTAATACTCGGTTTAATCCGACTATAAAGCTTTAAGTTGTGTACAAAGCTTGCTAACCGAAGGCTTATAACTTCTGATAAACCATTTGGTGTAGCTCGCAGTATGAAGGTGAAGCAAATCTGCTCGCTATTGCAGTGTATAAGCTGTCATGTACTGATTTTCTTCGTTAGTATGCAAGAATGTCAATTTATAATGTAACCGCTCTCATCAACGGTCAGCATTCATATAATTTTCATATAAATTGTTTTTTTTTCCTAAATCTTCCTTCTATTGTTATATTTTTCCCAACCGTTATATGAATTTGTGATTCTATACCAACAGCAAAAAAAAAGGAGAGAAAAATATGAAAATTTTTTCATCTCAAACTTTTTTAATTAATTAACTTGTGTGACATTGTCAGTAAAACTAAAAGATAAAAAAATCGTTGTCACAAAAAGTATATATTTATATATAAATATGTATGTATGTATACTTGTAATAATAACAGGAGAGAAAACTATATTCGTCTTTTAGGTCGAACCGTTCACGCCTCACATCTATAATCAAAATTTATAAAAAAAATTTTTTGAATAGAAAAAATTGCTTGTTTGCTTTGATTTTTACAGATCTTAACTTTTTCTTAGTCATGTTGCATAAAAACTTGAAAATGAGTTGAAATGTTTGACATATATACGTATTTGATAAAAATTCACAAACTCGTAGCGAAAATAAAGTCCATTTGTCGTCAAAAATTTCCAAAAGAAATCTCGAACCACTTAACTGATCAATGGCTAGCAACCACGTTAGACCTCTGTTGTTGTTGAATGCGTTTCGGAATAGATCGACAAAAATGAAGCTTCAAAAGTAAAAAGTATTTGTGGGCGACAAGTCTCGATTAATACTTTCTTCAAATGTGAAAAATTTTCATATTTTGCTTAACCTACGACACTCCTCTACTCTATATAATAGGTGTACAAGGATACTAGTAAATTATTTAACAGGGGCAGTGAGAGTGATTAACTGTCTTATTTCAATTGTATTAAATTTTTCATTAGCGAGACTTCTCATTAAGGACAGACGGACACAGATGAATTCTAAAATTCTTGATATTATAAACGCAATGACGTAGTTAGTATACCGTTTAGCTCGAGATGATGAATATAAAAATTGTCGTTTTGTCAAACTGGTCCTTTTTTCGTGGTATCCTTTGCAAAAAAATGCGTGCAAAAAGATTGCCATAGACATAGCTTAGTTGTAGCAGCGGTTTTGGTAACGTTTTTGTTATGAGAAGAGCCAAAGAAAAGGAAGAAAATGTTAATAATATTTTTAGCCTTTGGCTTTCTCTCGAAAAAAATTTTATAATTAAATATTCCAAATTTTTTGTCTCTTCATAATGTGACGAAAACATTGTATTTCGCTAAGGAAAGCTACTCTATTAATACATTTTAAAAATTCATTGTACGATAATAATAATAACATAAGAACTAATAATAATATGTGAATGTATATGTAAATATGGCTAAATGATAGATCATCAACCACCAACAGACTGTTGATTGGTGATTGGTGGAATAACAGTTAAAAAATCAAAAGCTTTTCAAACAAAAAAGTTTTTCGCGAAACTTAAATCGCTGATAGGACCATTCTTCTACGTCATATCATAAAAACATTAAGTGGTGAGATAAACTTTAATCTTCCTAATCGTTTCCCTAGAATCTTTATCTTCATAAAACTTAGTCAATGTAAATATAATCATGCGCTGTTTAATGCGTTCAGAGTAGTTTGCAGAAACCTAACTGGTGTCTGTCACTTAATCTTAATATCGGATTCTTTAAAGTCTATCAACACAACTCTGCTCAATACCCACGATTTGCTCAAGTCGCTTTTAAAGTAACTTGCGATCTTAACACGTCACGATAATTCGAAAATGAACTGGTGTTGTTTCCTGTTATCAGTTGTGCCCAGCTTTTTACTTTTTATTAGTTTTTAATATTCGTTACTATAAGATTTACTTCTAAGATTCAGTTGCATGCGGCTGTTAATTTATTTTAGCTGAGTTTCATGTGTAAATAAATAAATGAATAAAATACATGCATAAAGTAATAAGCGAATCATTTTCAGTGATTACAAACATTTAACAAATGAATATAAAGGCGTTATAAGAATTTATTATAATCCGCCGATCAAGCTTTGTTTATGTTTCGGTTTTAAAATGAACAGACTGTTTTCTGCAATCATTTTCTGATAGAATGGAAGAGCAGAATTTCGAAAATGGGAAATCCCCTTCTTAATTGTGAGTAAGAGATAAGGTAAAATTTTAAATTGTTTTAAATTGAAATCGTTTTAAAGCGTCACGTTCTTATTTTCATTACACGAACCTATGCTAAAGTACACTTGTGCTGATATGGAAAAAGGTTATAAAATGTCATCAAAATTACGTGAAAGGGGGATAAATATTATACTCAATACATTTGTAACATTTGATTTCAAAATAAAGCCCAGAAACATATGAGACTTGAAATTGTATTTCTACATAGTTGTAGAATAGCAAGTAGCAACGGTTTACCAGCGATTATACAAACTGAGCTTCTCGATCGACTTGTTGAATTCTTTACGTCGATTATATTGCCATATGGCGTGAGCAGACAGACAGACGGTAGATAAATCAATTACCTTTTGCAATTCGATCAACAATGTGAAGATTTCATGCGTTCTCCTACGAATACATCTATGCGTTACAAACCTTTAACAAATTTAATACATTTTCTGCAATGCGTGGAAAAAAATACATTAATAAGCATTTTTTGTGCCAGTGATGATAAAGTATTGAGTGAATTTTTAAAGTGTTTATAATGACCGCATAGAAGCAATTTCCGTCAATCAGTTGGAATATTTTGTTAGTGAAGGTTTACGTTTAAATTGAATCGTTATGCCTTTACTTCGATGTCAATTAATTATTTTGCTTTTCGCTGGTCTTTGCATTATCCGAGTCAAAAGTGAGAAATGTTCAATAAGTCTTCCTAGTGATCCTACGATTCGGCCGTTACTTGAAAGAACGTTCGGTAGTCGTACGATTTTAAAACCCTATAACTCGCTAAAGGAGAAAAATTGCATATATGCTGAGAAGGATGAAACAATTACTTTACATTGTCTGGGCGGTTTTTTTTTGTAAGTTATATTACGTTAGTTAAAAAAATGTGATCATTAAAGTGTGCTTATGCATTTTTTTTTAAAGACCCCACCATCTGTCTGCTCATGTCAACGTAAAACTTACATGCATCGACGGACGCTGGGATAACTATTATAATTACGATGGTAGTTTCCAATTTGAATGCAAAAAAGTCGCATGGAATTTATACGAAAGCTCAGACGCATTTCGTTGGTGCCCAGAATTTGCCGCTTCGTATATAATAGCAAAGAAAAACGTCAATAAAACGCCAACGCACGTTGCTGGACTCTGCTATGATACTGAAAGATTGATATTAAGTTCGATCGCATACAACACACAATCCGAGGAGTTTAATTTTATTCAAGTAAAGTACTTTTCCTTATCCTTTTTCCTATTTTAAATTAGATGTTAATTTCGAGCGCATTCCGTTATAGACAAAATTCGACCTTAGAAACTATTCTTTTGGAAAGGAAATTAAAAATTTTCAGTCTATAGAGGAAGAAGGGTAAGTGGGACATGTTTACCGGACAACCAATCATTTTATTTTCTGTTTAATGCAAACAAGACAAAATACATTTTCGCTTTTCTTTAGGTTAACGCCTCTTCTCTTTGAGGACAAACAATTTCAAGATTGGTTCACTTTCGGAAACTTTCATTATGCTCCGCTCACTGAAAATATTAAGTTAAAAGACATAACAGAAGAATTTGGCGCTCTACTGAATGTAACGTGGTGGTCAAACTTACGTTTAGGTAACTGGAAAAAATATCGAAACGCTTTGGAGAAGCATACGGCCAAAGCTGCTTATAATGTTATTAGCGGTATTGGAGGAAAACTAGAAGTGCCAGATAGCAGTGGTTGCGACAATACTACCGAAATGAAGGTTTTAGTGGACAAATACGATCGTCATATACCTGCTTACATCTGGAATTATTTGGAGCCTCTACGGAACACAAGCAAAGAGTTTGCGATCATAGCATTCAACTCACCGTTTTATGAGGTTAATGACAAAACATACACATATATCCATCACCTGGGGATTTGCAATGGCTGATAGATGTTCTCAAATAGGTACACTGTGCCCATATTACCCGAAAAGTTTAAAATATGCAGACGAAGTGATTCATTAATGATTGATTCACTCGAAAATTTTTTTTAGCCTGTGTATAACTAAGTCCGCAGTAGAAATTTGGGATTACTCCTAACAGTCTGAGAGAATTGAAACTCTAAAAATGTTGTCGTCAAAAGCAATTATCGGTAACTAAAGTATATATAGTAAATACCGGCTTAAATGTCACCTTAAATTACTACCATCTGTAAGTTCGCTAAAGAGTGATCGAAATCTTCTGTTTTCCGACACGCTAACAGTTAATAAAAATTCTAAAGGATTTCAGAAGGTACTGAAGGTGATGGATAATCGAAATTCGACTTGGGACGAATGTCATTTTTCTCATTGATTTCATTTCCATAAAAATTCCGTTGTGGTTTTTTTTTCAGTTCTATAAAAAGGACGAGATTGTATTTTGCAAAGATATTTGTCACGAAATTGATTGGTTAGCAAATGTGCGATCTACATTCCAGTACGTTAACATGGGCATTATGTTTTGCTGTCGGATCGATGAAGTACAAAAATCCAAGCTCTTAGAGAACTTTCCCAATTTATTATTGAAAACTGATATTGAATACGTTACGGCAGCGTTAGGCTTACTGAGCTGATTATAACGGAGTCTATCTCATTTTGTAATTATTTCGGCGCACTAGTGATAACAGTCTTTACCATATGCGATATGTCAAAATATAAAAATTTTTAAAATATACAATGTCACTGTGTGTTCATTACATTAACTGATATAAGCGTCGTCATTACACAGGAACCCAAAAAATTCGGAAAGCTCTTTAAGCCCATTAACGTAATCTTTTGCTATTGTGTAAGTGCATACTTGGCTTTGCTCATATAATGACATATTGACAGTTACTCATATAATGACTATTAAAATTGTGGCCTCATACGGGCAGTGGGCGAAAAAGTGGTCCGATCTGAACTACTTTCAATAGTGCTCGAAAATTGCATCCTGTAGGGTAGGATATAAAACTGACTGACAGACAGACAAGATAAGATCGATTCAGGGAGCGGTTCTCAGTTCATTGGTATGATAAAAGACGCGTCTATCCCAGGTCCGTCTGGGTCAGGGGTCAATGTGCCATAAGTGGGGTACGTTATAAATACAACAATAGCAGAACTTTCTTGAAATGTAATTAATAATTAATTAATTTTCCTTGTAATACCAAATATATTGAAGAAGTACTCTTTTATTTTACTATGGAAATACATCTACATGTATCCATGTGTAGAAAGGGGTACACTAGATCAATCCTTATGAACGTGATAGACGTCAAGGATTAAATTTTTCGCTTGTGCGCGATCCTTATTCGAATAAATTGAATATATATTTAAGACCCACTAAAAATTTCAGGGAGCGGCAAAAATAGACAGGCAATTATTTTTGAAACTAGTTGTAATATTCAAAGTCTGATTATACATGTATTATAAGAGTAGTCAGAACATCGTATTAACTGTTATATGAAATGAATGCTATAGCATCCAATTTCGTATAGATCATATTTTTAACTAGGATGACGTCAATGCTATAGGTTTATATAGAACAAAAATTGGCTTTAAAATTTGAATGCTGTAACATTCGCGTCATTTTGCATCACTATGAAAATGAATACTGTAGCATTCGCGTCCACGAACGTGTAACGACAGAAAAATTAACTATACCAAGTTTGCATCGTCTCGGTCTATTTTTTCGACCCTACGACAAAAACAAGAACTGCGTTAGACAGTGTGGTGTAGGATATTTAATCGTCGGCGTAGGCCGTACTATAATGTTTTCACTTGTTTGCTTCAACCGAAGAATTTACTTTTTTTTGATAAATATATTTTAATTTTATATTATGAGCACAAATATAGTTTTGCGGTAACAATAAAGGGATATACATATACACACATATAACCGAAATATTCTTTCGGTTTGCTCGCTATATTAAATTCGATAACCAAACAGTTAGACGGTTTTCAAAATAAATTTAAATTTGTACATGTATATGTACGCCAAAATTTTCCTACATCCATAAGGCACAAGGGTGCTACAAATATAAAGAACATTAGCATTATACCAAGAAGTGCTAGTAGTAATTTGAATTCACTGAATAAGCGTCGGCCCACTATCCGGGTGGTTCTTAGCGCGTTTTTGCTTTTTCTTATAAATTGCAAGAAATCGATATGTTTGTCACGTGATTTACTATAGCGGCGAAGAGATCGGTTAACTGAATAAAAACTGAATGCACGATATTCTTCAAAATACATGTAAATAGTAGTAAGCGAATCATTATCAGCGATTACAACCACTTAAAAAATGACAATAAAGGCGTTATAAGAATTTGTGTTGACTCACCGATCAAGCTTCGCTTGTGTATCTGTTTTAAAATGAATAGAATGTTTTCTGTATACATTTTCTGAAAGACAGAAGGGCAGAACTTATTTTCTTAAAGGAAAGTCAAATGCTAAACCTCAACTTGTCTTGATATGAAATAAGGCCAACAACAATTATAAAGAAGAAATTACATAAAATGATTAAAACGTTTTCATTTTTCACCCATAAACTAGATAAGGCAAGAGTATCTTATTGCTAATAAGGCAACGTATCGTACACCCTATTAGGTACAAGAAAAGTCTTGAAAAATTAATTCTCAAACTACGTATCTTATATGTAGAAGTATGAGAAGTGTGTATGGACACACTTCTAGAATTTGATTTCAAGACAAAGGCAAAATGTTTTATGACTCAAGGAGTTGTCAAAATCGTATTAACACTTGAAGTTGTATTTGTATATAGTTGGAATAAGAGTGTAGGTAGCACCGATTCGTAGACGATGCACTCATATTTGCTCCTGTATGTTTAAGCATCGTTTTTATCTGAGCAGTCGTTTTATTTGAGTATTCGAACTCTTAAATCGATTAAAGTGCAAAGTTAATGGTGTCATAATCACATCTCGACAGACGGACAATCGTAGACAAATCAATCCCCCTTTGCAATTCGATCAGGAATATGAAGAATATTTTATACAATCTTCTAAGAGTATTTCTATGCGTTACAAATCTTTGACAAATTTAATAATGTAAATAAAAATATATTAATAAGCATTATTTCTGATATTTTCCTTCTGTTTTTTTTTGTGTTCGAATGATAAAATATTGAGGGAACTTCGAAAGTACATATAAAGATAGCACTGAAGCAACTTTGGTCAGTTCGTTGGAATATTTTGTTCTTGGAGGTTTACAATTCAATTAAATCGCCATGCCTTCATACCGATATCAATTATTTATTTTGCTCGTCGCTGGGCTTTGCATTATTCAAGTGAAAAATGAGAAATGTTCAATAAGTCTTCCTAGTGATCCTACGATTCGGCCGTTATTTGAAAGAACGTTCGGTAGTCGTACGATTTTAAAACCCTATAACTCGCTAAAGAAGAGCAATAGCATCTATGCTGAGAAAGGCGAAACAATTGTTTTACATTGCTTCGATGGATTTTCTCTGTAAGTTGTATTAACTCCCTAAACATTAGTGATCTCTGTCGAGTAACTTGTATTTCTCTGAAGGCCTTTGAAGCTAACTGGCCAAGTCAGTATAAAACTTACCTGTCTTGAAAATGGTATTTTCGAAGCCACCAAAAAACATATTAGTGAAGATCAGTCGATGTACTGGCCACCAAATATATACCACGGCACCACCACTCACCACAATTATCATGATAATCGCAATTTATTTTTTGAATGCAAAAAGTTCGCATGGAATTTATACGAAAGCTCAGACGCATTTCGTTGGTGCCCAGAATTTGCCGCTTCGTATATAATAGCAAAGAAAAACGTCAACAAATCGCCAACACACATTGCTGGACTCTGCTATGATACTGAAAGATTGATATTAAGTTCGGTCGCATACAACATACAACCCGATGAGTTCAAGATTAGCAAAGTATTAAAAACCGTTTTCATTCTTTAAACCAAAAATTTTAATTTCAAGCGCATTCCCTTGTAGCCAACATTTGACTTTAGCAACTATTCCTTTGGAAATGAAATTAAAAATTTTCAGTCTATAGAGGAAGAAGGGTAAGTTGGACATGTTTACCGGACAGCAAATAAATTGATTTTTTGTTTAATGCAAACAAGAGGAACTATATTTTCGCTTTTCTTTAGATTAACGCCTCTTTTCTATGAGGACAAACAATTTCGAGATTGGTTCACTTTCGGAAACTTTCATTATGCTCCGCTCATTGAAAATATTAAATTAAAAGACATAACAGA